>JAUMHE010000001.1:1115195-1126489 GCA_032359235.1 Enteromius mattozi | reverse complement strand
TCCGGAGGTAAATTTTACGACAGGATGTTTATTTATAGATCAAAGGTTTTGTACACCAGATGTACATTTATTGCCCCACCCTAAATTCCTAAGGGTCATAAATCAGGTCATAAATACCTCTTTTGTCATACCATGTACCTTATTAACTACTTTAATATGTCGTAGGGATGAATGAACAAGGAATGAATACATCTGTGCTGTTTGCGTTGGCAGCCCTGTCAAAGTGAAGTGCCTACAAACATGATGATAAAACATGACTTATTACTACATTTTAAGACAAAATAACTCTGTGTTGTATCTGTTTTAATGTAGGTTTAAAGTTTGGATCATATTTGTACATAAGTAAATTATTTTCGTGAAAGATTCAGGCCCTTCACGGTCACTCACAGCTGTTTGCACATGAGCCGCAAGCACGATTATCGATTAATCGTTGACATTCCTATTTCTTACTATCAAAATCAGTGAGGACCAGTTACCCACATTCTCCCACAGTTTGGTTACCCACATTCTTCAAAATATCTTGTTTTGTGTTCAGCACAAGAAAGAAATTAATACAGATTTGGTACATGATGACAGGGAGTCAATAATGACGTCATTTTAAGTATCGCTTTAATGACATTCGGCAGCATGCTTATTATTGTGTCTTGGGTGCATCCATTTCTCTGTCAAATGTTTACTTTCATAACCGTTTTTATGTGTAAACCTTGTGTGTTTTTGATCAGATGATAACTAAGATAACCAAGTAATCAGGTACTATTTGACAGCCTATTAGTCTGCCTTTTGGTGTAAGCGCACTTTGTGTATGCGTTCTGAATAAGCACATGTCAGATAAACGCATGAATTATCATATGTGCCGTTGGGAGGAGACAATCAGGAAATTAAAGCTCTCTCTTAATCAGCACAAAGCCAAAAGTTTTAATATTTGTCACATAATTGAATATGGCCTACTCGCATTTTTGGACTAAAACATGAGGCTGTGGTCACGCTGACCGGTACAGATTTTAATGACATTGACATTTATATATTACAGTGATTTTAATAAAAAACCTACAACTAGCCAATGTAAATACAAAGAGAAAAAATATACTTGACGCACTTGAAAATACCAAAAGAAATGTAAAAAATAATTTAGAGCAGCATATCGATCATGACTCTCACAAAAATCCTAGAAAAAATATCAGAAAGAACTTTATTGCCAGGTATGTTCTAGTGTTGTCACGATACTGGAGTTTCTAACATCGATACGATATCTTGAAAAAAATATTGATATTCGATACCTTTTTCGATACCACGGAGAAGAAAACTGCCACAATATCAAGGGGGTAATTATTATTATTTTTTTTTTTTTACATTAAATATATAAAGTCTTTTTAAAAAAAAAAATGATTACCTACTGTTATGAAAGATTAAAATATACTGTAACAAATGCATTGCTCATCGTTCATAAATGCTGGTTAGTAAATTAACATCATTTGATGAATATATCTTAATGCCGGATTCACATATAATCACCGATCCATGCATGCAAACGTGTGTACATCACATGCGAAAACAATGCACAATTGCTTACTGGATCGAAATGAAGACAAATTGCAGTAATATTTTTTACAGTATCATTACCAAAACGTGATTGACGCAAGTAGTGACAATTCTCTCCAGCCATTGAACTTGCGCGAGACACACACAGACCCAAGTAGGGCTCGCTGCATACCACAACACCCAGGGGGCATTGTTGGATCCACAACTAGCAGGGGGAGAATGGTAGGTTTAGGGGTTGAGATGGGTAGGTTTAGGGGTGGAGACCCGCTATCAGCACAGCCAGGGAAGGAACAAATGCAACTATTCAGAAAGACTGCACCTTCTTTTAACAACCAAAAAATGTTTTGTTGTCTGTAAGGAAGTACAGACTTTCCTCGCATTGATAGCCGAGGAGCGGATCGTGATAGCTCGGCTAGTATTGGTATATCGATACTTCGGGAAATTAGTATTGGTACCGTTCAGATATTTCAATATCGATATTTATTGAAATATTTATATTTTTGACAACACTAGTATGTTCACATATACATATCACATATACATTTGTTTTAGTGACAGAAGCTCCACAGTGCACAGAATGACAAGACAATACACAGATAATAAAGAGTTAATTCAAAGAGGGAGTGTGCTGGATTTGAGGAGTTATTTCATTAGCCCCTTTGCTCACTCTAGATGAGTTCAGTTCTTGGAGAGTGGGGAGGGTTGTACCAATGATTCGCTCAGCAGACCAGACTACCCTCTGTAGTCTTCTGAGGTCAGATTTTGTAGCTGAGCTTATAGAAGTGCAGAGGACAGATTCAGTGATGGCAGAGTAGAACTGCTTCAGTAGTTCCAGTGGTATGTTGAACTTCCTCAGCTGACAAAGGTACAACCTCTTCTGGGCCTTTTTCATAGTGGACTCAATGTGAGTGTCCCATTTCAGGTATTAGGAGATTGTGGTGCCATGGCACCTGAGTGTTTCCACTGCTGCCACTGTGCTGTCCATGATAGTGAGTGGGGGGAGAGGAGGGGGTTCCTCCTGAAGTCCACGATCATCTCTACTGTTTTGAGTGTGTTGAACTAGTGAAGGTTGTTAAGACTGCACCAGATAGCCAGCCTTTTAACCTTCTGTCTGTAGGCAGACTCGTCACCATCCTAGATGAGGCTGATGAGTGTGGCATGGTCAGAGGGTGAGCTTGACAGAGGGGTCTTTAGAGGTGCGGTCGTTTGTGTACAGGGAGAAGAGCAGTGGGGAGAGGACAGAGCCCTGAGGAGCTCCAGTGCTGATTGTACTGGTGCTGGATGAAAAATTTCCCAGCCTCACTAGCTGCTGCCTGTCTGTCAGGAAGTTGATTATCCACTGACACACGGAGGTTGGCATGGAGAGCTGAGTTAGTTTGGGCTGGCGGAGTGATGGGATGATGTTGTTAAAAGCAGAGCTGAAGTCCATTAACAGGATCCTCACATAAGACCCTGGTCTGTCTAGATGTTGCAGAACGTAATGCAGTCCCATATTGACTGCATCATCCACAGACCTGTTTGCTCTGTAGGCAGAGTCTGGGCCTGGTGCCTTTCTTCTCTTGTTCTTCGTCTGCCAGTTGTTGATTCTCGACAGTGCTGGGGGATGGTATCTTGTAATTGGTGACGTCTTTCAGACCTTTCCACACTAAAGCTGTGTCACCAGAGGAGAACGGAATGTGCAATTTTTGAATAATTCCTCTTTGCCACTCTGATCTCCTTTTCCAGTGTGTATTTGGCCTGTTTATACAAGACTCTGTCCCCATGCTTGCAAGCATCTTCTTTGGCCTGATGGAGCTGTCTGAGTTTTGAGAGTCCTAAAGCTGCCTGTGAGACGGAGTGATATGCATCCTTTATTGCTGTGTAACAGTGATCCAGTATATTACGGTCTCTGGTGGGACATGTAACATGCTGTCTGTATTTTGGCAGTTCACGTGAGAGAATTGCTTTATTAAAGTCCCCAGGAATTATTAAAACAGAGTCTGGGTGTTGTTGCTCAGTCTCTATGATCAGATCAGCGAGTTTCTGTAAAGCTGAGCTCACGTGCGCTTGCGGAGAAATGTAAACACTCAACCAGTATGAACAAGCAAAAATCCCACAGCGAATAGAACGTTTTGCACTTAATAAAGAGCGTTTCTAGATTAGGACAGCACATCATCTTTAACACAGTTACATCTGTACACCACCTTTTGTTGATGTAAAAGCATGTCCCGCTACCGCACAAGTTCGCTGTTGATTCTGCATCGTGATCCGCTTAAAACTGCTGAAAGCCCGGCAGACTTAACGCGCTGTTCAGAATGGTGTCGTTTAGCCAGGATTCCGTGAAACACAGTAGCAGAGTTTGAAAAATCCTTATTTATCCGGGAGAGCAGAAGAAGTTTGTCCGTTTTGTTGGGTAGAGAGCAGAGATTCGCCAGATGGATGCTAGGCAACAGCGTTCAAAATCCACGTTGTCTGAGTTTCACAAGCACACCGGCTCGCTTCCTGAAGTGTTTGATCAGCACCACTGCTCCGCCAACTACAACATTCAGCAAAACATCAGAATAATCAATCCGGTAAAAGATTTTGTGGTGTGTTCTGTCGAATGTTCAGCAGGTCAGCAGTACAAACACTGGAGAGCTAAGCACCATCTTGATTGCATCATCCATAATGATTGTATCATCCATAATTACTACTGACATGGACTGTTTCAAAGTGGAAAAGTGTTCTATGGTCGGACGAATCCAAATTTGACATTCTTGTTGGAACAGGACACAGAACAGGACATTATCATCATTCAGTTCAAAAGCCAGCATCTCTGATGGTATTGGGGGGCATAAATGCATATGATATGGGCAGCTTGCATGTTTTTAAAGACACTATGAATGCTTAAAGGTATATAAAGGTTTTAGAGCAATATATGCTCTCCTCCAGACAACTTTTATTTCAGGGAAGTTCTATCCCAACTATTTTGAGACCTGTAGCAGGCATCAAATTTGAAATGAACTCATTTTGTGCATAAAATTGTAAAATGTCTGTTTAAACATTTATGTTATCTTCTATTGTGAATAAAATATTGGCTCATGTGATTTTGAAATTCTTTCAATTTTTATTTTATTGAAGTAAAAAACAAAACATCCCAACATTTCAGAAATCGAGTTGTATTAATGATTTATTTTTATAATAATGTTAAATGTTAAACCAAAATTGCTAGCTTGTAATGGATTAATAAAAAATATAAATCAAATAAAAAAGCATGACCTTTTTTTGTTTGTTTGTTTGTTTGATCTAAACTGATAGCTGTCTAGCCAGCTAATTCAGCTTCATAGTACAGGCCCCAGATCATTCTAAACCTTGGGTTAACAGAAATCATTGGTTGTCTTTTACGTTGTTTGATGCTGTTTAATATTCCTGAATGAAATTAAGTGTATAGCCAAAAAAAGAGGTAACTCTTTTATTTCAATAGTCCACTTTAGACATTATACTAATAATAGTAACTTTGCAACTACATGTCAACTAGCAGTCATTAGAGTATTAGAAGATTGTCTGCTTAACACTTTATTTTGTCTACAACATACTGACTATGAGAAACTTTGCAAGTATATGTCAACTTTTTTACTAAAACTGTCTACTCTGAGAGTTAGTAAACATGTGGTTGCAAATTACTGAGAATTAGTTGATATGTAGTTCTAAAGTTATTTATAGTTAGTAGAATGTCTAAAGTGGACACATTTTCCAGCAACCACTTTAGATTTTTTTCCTTTAGGGTTGAATTTTTTTTTTTTTTTTTTTACTAGTGACACAAATTAGGCACCCACTCTTCAGTTTCTGTTGGAGTGTTTATTGCTAAGCATCCAGCTGCGTTGTCTTACACTGCAAATGTTTGTGAGCAGGGTTTCATAACCCTTTGTTAAAGGTTTTACCAAAATCATTCTAAATTACTGAAGTATGAAACTATCCTCAACCCGGAGTTAAAAGCAGAGGTTACTCGTGGCAATCACTCGTGGTAAGGCATAGTGTGAAAAGACTCTACTAGTCTAACAAAGTGTACATCAAAGATTTACCCATATGACTGGCTTTGTGGTTCAGGGTGACATATAATGACTGATTCTGGTGGGGGTTTTTTTCAGGGTGGATTCTCCATGTTTATTCAGCTGATGCCGATTGTTGTGCTGATCTTGGTCTCAGTCTTCAGCCAGCTGCTGGTGTCCACACCACCTTACAGCCTGTACTCCAGACCGTATGTCAAAATTCCTTATTAATTTCTCTCACAGCCATACTTATGTTATATGCCTAACAACTTGCATGAATTTTTTTAACCGTAACTTATAATGTAAGTAAGTAATGTTTATGGTCTCCACTTGCCTGTATGCACTCCTGACAATGTATAAACATACTCGTGGTAACATGGCAGATGTTGTCCTAGGGATCTCCTGCCAGACCTGAATGAGGGTATCAGTGAAACCCTGGACAGTCTGTGTTGCTACTTAGTGGCTTCAGGGCCCACTGCAACAGCATATTGCAGACTTTATCCCGGTGCATAACAGCAGTAAGGGTGCTGTTGGCTAGCATGTAGACCTCCAAGGACATTTCTCCCCAGACCATCCATAACAAGTCATACAAGTCATAATGAATCATGTTGCAGGCAGCTAAATGTTCGGTTACACTTTATTTTAATAATCCACTTTAGACATTCTACTAACTATAAGTAACTTTCTAACTACATGTCAAATAATTCTCATTAATTTGCAACTACATGTCTACTAACTTTTAGAGTAGACTGTTAGGGTGGGTTTAGTGTTAGTAGAATAAGTTGACATATACTTGCAAAGTTTCTTATAGTCAGTGTGTTGTATGTTGTAGACCATAAAGTGTTAGACGATATTTAAGGGTTACTTTACTTTGTTTTCTACTGAAGAAGCAAGGTTACCTACATCTTGGATGCCCTGGGGGTAAGCAGATAAACATAAAATTTTAATTTTTAGGTGAACTATCCCTTTAAGGAGTTCTGACCGTTCTTTCTGAAAATCATTCTTCCCCACGTGGATGATGATCTAAATTTCAACCTTGTGCTACATTAGAATGTTCAGAAGTTCCCATCAGAGACGTTTACATCAGAGACTGTTGCTTAAGAAAAGCAGCATATAGTTGTCGTCCTGCTACTGATTTTTCTGATAATGGAGTCACCCATCACTATCAGTCCTGTGCTCGGCTGCACTCTGAGCTGATTTCCGCAGTCTGCTTGATCTTGAGCCCCTGTTAGTAGCAACGTTAACTGCCGACTGATCTGATCCATGTTCAGTCACATTTGGGGATTCCTCACCTACATTCATTAAAGCTTCAAATCTGTTCTCAAGCTGTATAGGGTAGAATTCCAGTCTTTGCAAGCCTTGTCATAGCTGTATCTGCTGTAGAGGATGCTACCGCAGTGATATGGGACACTCGTGACGATCTGATGTCTCGAGTGCCTTTAAGTCTCACTCCCTGTTTTTGCTATCGATTAGCCATCAGCTTGTTCCTCTACACATGATATAACCTGTTGAGATTCACAAGATTCACCGGCTGTATGCTGATGGGGTCCGTGGTGATGATCTGCTGAGTATTCTGCCTGTTTTGGAAGTCCAGCAAGTAACTTTGTTTCAAGAACCGCAATCATTTGTAGACGTTTGTGGCAGATTATGCAGCAAGTAGATTTCTACTAGAGGATTTTCTTTCTCGTCTGTTTGAATGTAGGCAGCTGTGTTTTCCATGTAAGTTGCTGGCAGTGAGAAGCAAAAGTCCCCTTTTTTGTCCAGTTCCAAAAAGTTTTTAATTTTAGTGTTTGTGCCAAAAATGTGTTATTTGAGCACTGTGCTGATCTGGTGAAGTAGTCTAAATCTAGTCTAAATCTATCTAAATCATGCTAGCAACATGCTAATCATGATAGTATCTTGCTAATCATGCTAACATCATGATAGTAACATGCCAATTATGTTAGAAACATGGTAGTAACTTGCTAAATAGTTAGTAAAGTTTGTAGGCAAACTTTAAACCTGAGAACACACTACACAGCTGTCATGCCGATTATGAATGGAATTTGGTCTTAAGGACAGATCGTGCCCAGTCGGACCTGGTCTGTTCCAGTTGGGCACAGTCGCTGTTTGCAATCGGTAGGAAAAAATCACATAGTGTTTTATCACATAGTGTCATTGCCAGTCATTTTTTTAAAGATTTTTTTAAACATTGAGTGGCGGTATAGACAGTATATACTGACAGGAGATAATGGTGACAAAAAAGAGTTTACGGTGTTAAAGTAAATTGGACAACTCACGTGAAAAAAAAAAAAATGATTGAACTTTGGCAAGAACATGGATGTCTGTACTACGTGACATCAAAGACACCATCGAAGTGAAAAAGAAAAGAGTTGGGCATCAATTGCTAAACTATCTTCACTCAGACTATCAATGCAAATATTCACCTATTATTATAACCTGCTAGAAATAATCTCTATGTATTTAGAATGTATTAGTTCATTTTCTTATGGAAAAGTTATTAGATTTCATTTAATTTCTTTATTAAGTTAATTTAGAAATATGATTGGAACATTTTATGTTTGTAAATTTAAGTTTGTTTTTTTTCTTAAATACCAAGACAGTAAGTTAAGCAAATGTTTGATCAGTTTAGCCTTCTCAAACAAACACAGTTTGGGACATAAAAAAATGCATTTCACAATATAAATGTAAAAAATTAACATAAATGTGTGATAAATATCTAATTTTTTGTGCGAAGAGTGAAGCTGAAGCGCGCTTTGTAGGGTATGGAAGCACTAGTGTGATCTCTTGCTTTTTTTTTTCTTTTTTTCTTAAAAGTGCAAAATTAAAACGCCCCTTATTTTTACTCATTAAGGTAAGAGTATACATCAATCGGAACTGCAAATAGTTTTATTTGTGTGCACTCATAATATCAACAAAACCTTTTTTTCTCAATTTTGAGCAGTAATTAAAAATTACAATAATAAAATCATGTTATATTGGTGAAGTTAATGTGAAAATTAAAAAGTCTGTGGCAACTAGTCTTTCTATAATAAAGACAAGCAATAAATGTAGGCTTATATGTGTTTGAAACTCTTATTGATCGATTTCATGAGGCATTCATTTGTATTAAATTGTTCCGATTTTTATTTTCTATAAGCATTCGAATATTTATTCATGTTGATTATTAAGTGGGAGTCATTCATGACAGGACAGCTTGTGCTGGCGCGGAAAGAAAAGGCACACAAGTGAGTCAATTTGAAACATCAAGATAAATAAAATCAAGACACAAAGCATGATAATTTCTTCTCTGAGGTTAATATATCCATTCTGTGACAGTCAGACTGTATTATATAGCTTAAAGCGTTCAAAGAGTGCTCAATCTAATACCAAAAGCTTTCACTCACTTCAAGTCATTGCGATCTAATGGCGTTCCATTAATAAGCTCTTTGCACAAAAAAACTCTAATTTACGTCATATTTAGCTACATGATGTTATAACGAGATGATTCGCCAGCTTGCAAAACTCAGCACCTGATAAAAAGTCAGAATTTTGAGCATTGTGTAAACATTTGACACAGTGGAGTATGAAGTAGTTTTAAAAGCTTTGAGTTTATAGGTTTTCAGGTTTAGTTTAAAGTAGATTGAAGTTTTAAAGTAATATTAAAGTTTAAAAATTTTGTAGATAATACAATTTGTCAGAAAAATAGAAAGACAAACAGATTGATAGACAGATAGATAAATGGTGGTTGCTAAGATGTTACTAGCATGTTATTAGCATGATTAGCTAGTTGCTAGCATATTATGTTATGTTAATCATGCTAATACCATGCTAATCATGCTAGAGGCATTGGTAGTAACTTACTAATCATGCTAACAACATGCTAAGCTGTGTCCCAAATCACGTACTCGTGCACTATTTTATGACATTTTGTAGTATAAATAGTGTGGGT
Source organism: Enteromius mattozi (assembly GCA_032359235.1). Lineage (NCBI taxonomy): Eukaryota > Metazoa > Chordata > Actinopteri > Cypriniformes > Cyprinidae > Enteromius > Enteromius mattozi. Next base: position 1,117,012 of record JAUMHE010000001.1, on the reverse strand, counting down.
AGTGCGTTCACACTGAAAATTCCACAGATAAAAAGTGCACTTCAAATACCCGGATGATGCACTCAAATAACCGAAAAAATTAATAGTGGGATGTTGGACACTTCACTTCACGCAATGGTTGCAGCTTTCTTACATAGCGTTTGAAATGCCTGTAACTTTCTAGTGATCTTAAAGACATTGATTAGCTTCTCCAGGTGTGTTTGATTAGGGTTGGAGCTAACCTCTGCAGGACACCGGCCCTCCAGGACCGAAGTTGCCCAGCCCTGCCCTAGCAACCGCTTAGCAACACCCTAGCAACCACCCCAATTACCTTAAAAACCGCACAGTAACACCTTAGCAACCACCCTGGGTACCATAGCAACCGCCTAGCAAGTACCTTAGCAACAGCATAGCAACCACCCCAAGTACCCTAGCAACCAAGCTAAGCCGAGATTCTCCACAGCCTGGTGAGAATGAGAATCGGTTTCCTCTCTGCCAGCCTATAATAACCCATTGGGCAAAAGGGTCAGGATCCTCGCCAGAGCAGTGAGTTTGTTGCTGGTTTGTTGCCCTTCTACAGCCCCTCTCCCAGTATCTCTATGCTCTTAAAACAATGCTGGAAAACGGTACAAACCACCTTGCATCAGCACATATTGTCTAGCTGTTGACTTTCCAGTGCTCCTGTTGTCACTTTCATTTGCAATAAAGCAGGTGAAACTGATACACTAAAACTTTTGCTTCCTAACTGAATGATTTCCCTGGTGTTTAACTGACTTTGTGTTATACTGTGCCTTTAAGTGTTTCTTTTCTTTCGTTCTTTCTTTCTTTCTTTCTTTCTTTCTTTCTTGAACCACAAATAATAATATTACAAAAAATGTTTAATAATATAAGAGGGTTCTAAGAGCGGTTAATTGCTGTGCTTAAAAACTGTGTAATAATATTTGTGTAATGTTGTCTCTGCTCCTTCACATCCAGGTCCACAGGACAGACTGTGAAAAGACAAACAGAGAACCTGCATGTGGACTATTTTGTCACCAGAGATTTCAAATCAGAATATAAGGGCTCAGCTTTGCTAAAAATTGAGAAGAGTGTAGAAGAAGATTATGTTTCTAATGTGCGAAACAACTGCTGGAAGGAAAGACAGACAAGTATGTACCATTTTTTCATTTAATCTTTATCTCCACCATCTTAGCATTCTATTATTGTTCTAGTATGGGTTTATTTAAACACAATAATATAATATTCTTGAGTATGCTAAGGTCCTAATAAAAATGAATTTAAAACCATGTGTCATGTAAACTAAGCAAAATGAATATGATGGAATGGGTTTCAAGAATATCCTTAAGACTAAGGGTGATGATACACATGGCATCTTTTTAAGCAATTTTGCTGGGCAAACCCCTCACACCCAGCACACTCCCTCTTTGAACTGTTGTGGTCTGGTCAACACTACAGAGTATTGGGCACCAGAATGTCCAGGTATAGGAACAGTTTCTTCCCTCAGACAATTAATCTCATGAACGTTTGAACACTTAAGGCAGGCATACACGGTGCGATTTTTTTTTTGCTGTTTTGCTGTTTTTGCTGTTTGCACCTTCCAACCTTCCAACCTTCCGATAATTTTCAGACATGTCAAAAAAATCGGATGCTGTCGGTTTAAATTCGTTTAATTATGTGCGGTTTGGCAATTGTCTCGTTCAGCCAAAAGGGAAACACACACGTGCACACGTTGATTTCACAGAAGTGTGATTGACTTAGTTACATTGTGTTGTTTAAGTGTTCCCTTTATTTTTTTGAGCAGTGTATTATATATTATATATATATATATATATATATAT
>JAUMHE010000001.1:1037608-1054800 GCA_032359235.1 Enteromius mattozi | reverse complement strand
GCCGAGAGAGACGTGCTTCTGTCTGAGAAGACGGAGGAGGTTCAGAGCAACCCGGAAGAGATGGAGACGCTACGACACACCATCAGCTCCATAACGGAAGAGCGAAATCAGCTCCAGGAGATCCTGCAGGGCCTCAGAGACCAGAGAGACCAGCTCAAGAGCGACCTCGAAGACGCTAATGGGATGGTAAATGCTGAGTATAGTTTTATATCAGTGTATAAATGATAAAGTGAGCCGAGGGTCTTTATAGAAGTGTTTTCTCAGCTCATGCAGGCTCAGCAGGAACGCAGCGGCCCACAGACGGATACACAGCCTGATGAACTCCTCCAGCAGGTAATCAGAGGCCTTCACACACTCTTGTCAGCTTGATGATCCTGGTTTTTATTGAGTGCGTTCTCTCACAGATGCAGCAGCTTAAAGAGGAGCTGGACGTCGTGAATCAGGAGAAGAACCAGCTAAAATCTGATCTGCAGGAGAACGTCGAAATGGTGAGATGGAGATGTTTTGAAAGGACTGACATGACGCAGGTTTTTCTCCACATGAGCACATGCTGTTTTTTCATCAATTTAATTCAGTTTGGGATCAGTAAAATATTTAGTTTGAAAGAAATTTCTTCTGCTTACCATGGCTGCATTTATTTGATCAAAAAAGTGACTAATGTGAAATTACAATACAAAAAAGTGTTTTCTGTATATTTTTAAACTGTAGTTTGTTTCTGTGAAGACTGGAGTAATGATGCTGAAAGTTCAGCTGCACTTCAGTGTCACATGATCCTTCAGAAATCATTCTAATATACTGATGTGCTGCTCAGGAAACATTTCTGATTATTATTATCAGTGTTGAACACAGTTGTGCTGCTCAATATTTTTGTGGAAGCTGATATTTTAACTTTTTATAGGATTTGCAGATGAATAAGAGTAGAAAAGAACAGTATTTATTTTAAATAAAAACCACCTTTAACATTATAACTGTCTTTCCCGTCACTTTTTATCAATGAGATGCAACTTTGAACTGTAGTGTGTTTTTTTTTTTTTTTTTTTTTTTTTTTTTTTTTTTTTTTTTTTTTTTTTTTTTTTTTAATCAGTGATAAAATAATGTTTTTCTTGTTTATAAATTGAACTTTTGAAATATGTGATGAGGGTCATGAAATCTGAGGGTGGTGTGACTTTAAAAATAGCCCTTTATTAAGTGTCTTTAATTTATTTTTTAATAATAAAATAAATCCTTTTCCAAATGCAGATGATTGAAAATCAAGAGGAATTGAGAGGAGCTCTTGAGAAGGTGAAACATCTCCAGAACACTGTACAAGAGCTGGAGTCTCATAAAACACTCATGCAGTCTAAACTCCAGGACTCTGAAAACACAACACAGCAGCAGATTCAGGTACATCACCGTCACTGATGGACTGTTGGTGAACTAGCATTAAGCAGGGGACACAATCCTGTGAACAAGTAGTTGGATAATCATGGTTTCTTTCATTGACTGTGAGTCATTTGCAGAAAATGCTGTCTTGAGAGGAAATACAGAACGTTTATTCTGTTACCTCCACAGATGAAGCAGCTGAGAGAGGAGCTGGAGAGTGTGTGCTCTGAGCGAGAGCGTCTTCTGTCTGAGCGCTCCATGAACACACTCGGTGACCCTGAGATGATGGAGCAGATGAAGCTCAGCATCAGCTTTCTGACGGAGGAGAGGGATCAGCTCCAGCAGACACTGCAGAGCCTCAGAGACGAGGTGGAGCAGCTGAGGACCGAACGGCAGGAGACCGACCAAACGGTAAAAAAAACTCAACTAATTGATTTAAGAGAATTCTAGCCTATGCAGAAAATAGCTTCTGTACTTACAGTGGAGGTCCAGCGCTGCAAATAATCATTGTAATGTGTCCAGCTATTACACTTGTGGAAGTATTTGTATTTCCATACACTCATTTATTTGTGGCATCTCACCACTATATCACAACTCACCGCTTCAAATTCCCTTCATTCAGATGGTCCAGTTGAGGTTCGAGCTGGAGTCTGTCTGTGCCGAGAGAGACCGTGTGTCGTCTGAAAGAGCCGGAGACCTGCAGGAGCTGAGCAGCGTGACCGAGGAGCGAGATCAGCTCCTGGAGACTGTACAGCGGCTCACAGATGAGAGCGAGCAGATCAAGAGAGAGCAGCAGGTTGAGACGGTGAGATGCTTTCTCAAAAAAACATTAGTTTTTGCTGCGTATTTGAAACTTTGTTCAAACGATCAGCTCTTGATCCAGTGTTTTACGGGTCTCAGAACAGCTCTGTTCACACTGAATGAATGCAGTCAACTCTTTTATTTCATGTTCTTTGAGTTTAGCACAGGTTTGACCATCAGTTATACTTTATTTTGCCTGCAGATGATTACAGCACCTCTCTAGGTTTGTAGCGAAACGTGTTTTTATAAGTCTGTTTTCACTGAAGCGGAAGTTTTCCTTCAAAATAAAAGCTTTATTGCCATTTCCATCAAAAATAAAAGCTACAAGTGCAGTATGAATTGCTGACAGCTAGTGGTTTAAATGCAGTCCAAATTCAGAATATCTCTTTCAAGTGTAGAAATTAGCATTGGAATTTCCCTACTGTAGTGTAAAGCAAGAATAATATATCTATGAAATATCTATTTTCATTTCATTTTCTTATTTAAGAACATGGGTGTCAGCTCGTAATTTTAAATTCTGAAGTGCATTTGGTAAAATAATTAAACCTTTTTTCTTTTCCTTTTTTGTACCCCATTCATTTCAGCTTTTTCTTAAATACTGCAATAATGTGATCTAGGACTTCATATTACTGTATGTTGAGGTTTTGATGTGGTGATTCCCAGCTGGACCAGGTGCGAGTGCAGCTCCAGATGGCCTGTGATGAGAGAGACCACCTGCTGTCTGAGAAGAGCCGGAGCGATCTGGAGAGCACTCTTCTGGAGGAGGTGCAGAGCAGCCTGGTCTCTGTCACTGAGGAGAGAGAGCAGCTCCTGGAGATCCTGAAGGTCAGCAGAGAGGAGAAGAACCAGCTGAGGAGAGACCTGGAGGAGAAGGAAGACACCGTGAGTGATCCGAGTCATCCTCATTCAGTTAGGGACTGTTCACCCCAAAAATAAAAATTGTCGTCATTCTCCCTTTTGTTGTTCCAAACCTGTATGACTTTTTATTTTAGGGATCGCAAAAGAAGATATTTTGAGGAATGTTTGTAACCAAATCGTTTTGGTTCACCTTTAACCTCCATTGTAATCCTTTTTTTTTTTTTTTTTTTTTATTAGTCAATTGAAACTTTTCCCAAAATTTTTTCAAAGAAAATGTTCTGTTAAAGTTTGGAACAACACAAGGTTGAGTAAATGCACAATTTCTATTTTTAACATCACATCATAAGCTTCGTGAGCCTTTGTCAGTCAGATCTGCCACTTATTTTGAATCGTTTATTTTGGGTACCACTCCGTTATTATTTATTTTATTTTTTTTTTCTTAAATCAACCAGAAAAGTTCCACTGATTCATGATTGTCTATGGGATGATATTTTCTCTTAGCTGCTGCAGCTACGAGAAGAGCTTCAGTGGTCTTCTGCAGAGAAAGAGCGGCTGCTCTCTGAGAGAAGTGAAGAGCAGGAGAAGCTAGCAGAGATGAAAACGGCCGAAGCGAACATCAGCGCTCTGACTCGAGAGAGGGATGATCTTCTGGAGACGCTGCAGAGCGTGAGAGACGAGAGAGATCAGCTGAAGACCGAGCAGCTGGAGAAGAGCAAGACGGTAACAGAAGAATCAATGATCATAATTTTATCTTGTATCATGTTTTACAAGCACTGCAGAACCAACTTCAGTATTTATAAAAAAAAAAAAAAGCATTACAAGGATATTTTTGCTTGTCAGAAAACAAGGCATATCATCTATCATTTTACTTGTATAAATATCTAGAAATTTTGGAATTAATATGCAAGAAAAGAAAACAATGCTAGTCATGAACAGAGCATACTACGATATGTCTTTTAAAAGCAGATTGTGGAGACCTATTAATCATCCACGGTCAAAAATATCACACCCCATCAGCTCCTGTGCTGCAGAGCATGATTCAGATCCATTAGCAGAGTGTTTCTCCACTGCTTCACAGATGCTGCAGTTGAGACAGGAGCTGGAGACAGTCTGTGCTGAGAGAGAGCGTCTGATGACGGAGAGAGACGCTGTGTGTAATCAGTCCAGCTCTTCTCTGAGCGAGGGAGGAGACCTTCAGGAGATCCTGCAGGGTGTTCGAGAGGTAACAACACACAGCTGGTGTACCTTTCTGAATGAACAAGGAGCTTTACTTACTCATATCTCTCTCTTCAGCTAATCCAGGTCCAAGGAGAGCTCAAACAGAAGAAACATCAGGTGTCTGGTCAGAAGAGTCCTACAGAGAGGCAGAGAGCTCAGCTTGAGCAGGTAACTCTGTCTGCAGTCATTTAATGAGTTTCAGTGTTTGGGTTACATTTACACAGTTATGTAATCAGATTTTTATTTATTTATTTTTTTAAGTAAGGGACGCATTACTTTTTTTAATTTCCAAGAAAGTATCTGAGTTACTTTTTGAAATAAGTAATGCTTTTTTGCCCCATTTATTGACTGAAAGCTCTCCAAATGTCTAAACATCCTTAGATCAAGATACACTTACTTGAGATGCAAAGGGAAGATGTACAGTCTTGTTCTCTGAGAAATATAACAATTAAACAAGTTACATAGTAAAAACACAAAATTATTGTGAAAGTCAAAAGGAATGGAAACTCTTGGCTACCAGCATTCTTCAAAACGTCTGCAAGAATTGTTAATGAATAAAAACTGGAAGTGGAATGGATTTTGATTCCAGTTCCTCATGATGTGTGTGATCTTGTCCAGATTCAGGCTCTCACTGAAGAGATGGAGTCCCTGAGGAATCAGAGGGTGGTGCTCAGGAGAGAGCTTCAGGAGGCAGCTGACACTGTGAGGCTTCTTCACATTAATACAGTCATCTGAGCTCCACACCGCATGTCTCTGACTCTGTTTACTCTTTCCTCTAGTCTAAAACGTATCAGGATTTACTGCACGTTACTAAAGAAGAACTGAAGCAGCAGCAGAAGGAGAACGCTTATCTGATGGAGCGGAGCGCTGAGAAGGAGTCTCAGCTTCAGCAGCAGGTGAGTGCTGTCAGAGAACCTTCTTACACACGACAGGTGAACGATCAAACACCTGAGCTCTTATTCTGTGTCCTCTCAGCTGAATCATGTGAGTGAAGAGCTCTCAGCTTTACGAGACCAGCAAAACACGGGCATCCAGACCCTCAACTCGCTCACAAAAGAGAAAGAAGAGCTCCAGGAGACGCTGAAGAGAACCAGAGAGGAGGGAGAAGAACTGAGACTGGCTCTTCAGACGCGCGAGGAGACGGTAAGCTTGTTAAATTATGATGCACTATAGCTATTTAGTTCATACTCATTTCTGCCAGGACATTTATTGATGATGTGGCCTGAAAACATGAAATACAGTGAGTAATTTTAAATTCACTTAAAAAAAAAAACTATGAAGAAGCAATACAGAAAATTCCTTCAAATTAATTGTACATTGAACCATATAGTTCTTGGTAGTTAATTAGTAGGCTACAAATACACTGCTTAAAAATATTTGTTCAGAATGTGTGCTTTTACTAATTAATAAGAAAATACATAAAATGTGAATGTTCAAAAATGTGTAGATGTTCAATATTTCAATGTTGTATTTAAAAAGAAATATACAAATATCTTTACTAACAAATCTCAATTAACATTTCATATTAATTATAAGCATGTTTGTTTTGTAGATTTAAGTGATCTGACTGTGTATTCTGTGCAGTTTTGCGTTGATTTACATGTTATTTACTAGCTTTTAGCAACACATTCTCACGCCTTTTAACGATTTCCCTGAAAATGAACACTGATGTTTCTATAGAGAAAGCAGCTGACGGAGGAGCTCAAGTCTCTCGCTGGTGTGAGGGATCAGCTGGAGGATGAGAAGAACCGTGCTGAGAAGGTCCTTGAGTCTTTAAGAGATGCCACAAAAGAGCGGGATCAGCTCAGACGAGAACTGGAGGGAAAGATGGAGAAGGTAAGGACTTAAAATGTGCTGAAAAGAGCAGGTGTAATAAATCAGACTCCTACAAACGGCATCTGACGTCAGAGTTCAGCTCAGTTTAGTTTGTGTGAAAGCTGTTTTTGGACTAAAGGTTCCTTATAGTGTGTGTGTGTGTATGTATACATATAATATATATATATATGTATATATATATATATATGTATGTATATGTGTGTACAAATAATAAATTATATGAAATCCTTTCAGAAATGTCACACAAAAGTAGAATAAATGGTCCTTCTGTAAAAACACTCTTTTAAGATTGTGTGTGACTGTGGATCATACTCCGGCAGGGCGGTGTGTGTTAACATTATAATCATACTCTCACAGCTGGCACACATCGAATCAAAAACAGAGCAGCTGGAAAAGCAGAAGATCTTGCTGGAGTCTGAGGTCCATTCGCTCAGCCAGGTGAGAATCTCTTCATGTTCTAACCCAGAATAATCAGTTCCTTTTTAATTAGCTGCTAAAGCTGTCTCATTGTGCTTCAGTCTCTCACCGAGGTGAACTGCAGTGCGTCTTCTGAGCAGAGTAACCTGCAGTCCAGACACCGGACCCCTGGGATTGAGGCGTCTGCTGAGAAACTGCAGGTAAATGCTGATCATGATGATGTCGATATCCTGAGACTGTTTTAGTAGTCTGACGTGAGGTTCTTCCTCCATGTGAAGGCTGTCTTTGCGAAGCTCCAGCTGATCATCGACCGTCCCACTAACACTTTAGAGGTTTTGAACCGTGAAGAATGGGCCGTGATCTATCAGCTGCTGCACATTATTCCAAAGAATCAGAGAGCAGTCTTCTCGTCACACACCAAGAAAACAACCAGACTGAACCACGTGCAGATCAAGATCATGGTAAGAGTCTGCAGAGACACCAATCACAACCAACATCTGAGACTCAGAAATGCTGACCTGAGGGTTACCTGTTGCAGGAGGCTTACAGGAGACTGGCGCAGAGCTATAAGACTAACTTTGAGACACAGATGCAGCATGACTTGGCCTCATTCGAGGAGTCTCGTCTTCAGGACCTGCTCACGGCTCCAGCTCAGTCTTTCCCATCACTCCAGGAGGACTTCCAGCAGACCTGGGATCAGAGACTCACACATCTGCTGGAAAGATGGCAGCAGTATCTGCAGGTATCATTGTTTTTACTGGACTGGGAGATATACTATAAAATTTTTCATGTTTCTTATTTAGTATTTTTTTATTTTTTTTAAACAGAAATAGTGGTTACACTTAAATCTTTTTCTTCTACTTTTAATTACCAAATTTGAGTCAAACAGCTAAACTCAAACCAGTCTCCTTCATTATATTTTATATGAGGATTAAATAAGTGTTAAGGAAACTTCTGGCCTGTCTCATGAGGCACAATGAGCACAATAATGCATGTTGTGTGAGACGTGAGGGCAGCAGTAATCATTGTCCGTCTCAAATGCACAGAATGTGTTCTGAGTGATTGGCTTGGTTTCGGTTTTAACCTTAATAATATCTTCTCCACATTGAGGTTCTAATATTTCTTTAATATTTACTTACACGCACACTTACATTATCACAGCATCTCATGTGCCGCTGATAAGGCTCCATGATGCATTTGAATGCAACATTTTATTTTAAATTCAGCTAATATCTTTTTTTTAATTCAGTCTCCTCATCACAATATGTTCACGTGTTCTGATGGCTCTGCTTGTCCCTCGTTACATGACTTTAAATGAAAGAAGCGTGAAAATATTATGCACTTTTTATCAAACTTTAAAAAATTTTTTTTTTTTTTTTTGGTCATTATTGGTGTAATGTATGGAATCCTGTTTCTGCCACTGAATAAAAAAATAAAGGTTATTGCGACCTTTTTATCTCACAATTCAGATTTTTTTTTTTCTCATAATTACATGAAACTCACAATTGCGAGTTATAAAATACAATATCATGTGGAAAAAAGACTGTTCTCGGAATTGCGAGTTGTAATTCTGACTTTATAACTCCCAATTCTGAGAAAAAAAGTCAGATTTGTGAATTGAAAAAGTTGCAATAACCTTTTACTTTTTATTTTCTTTTTTGTTATTTCTCATTGGTGGAAACAGGCCTCCATAGTATTGTCCATTAATTACCAATGTTCTTTTATCACCCAGGCCTAGCTAGAAACTAGAAATGCACAAATCTAGTCAATGCCAGTAACTAGTGTTGTCTTTTTCCAATCATTACCGATGAGCTTTGTTGAACTAAACTGAATCAGGAGTTGAAGAATGACTTTTGTCTTCTGTAGAGTTGCTTCGTTCATCTTCTGAAATGACTTTGTCCTGTTTTCTTTCTTTGTGTGAAGCTGCTTTGAAACGATCAGTCTTGCACACACACCGCAGGTCTTGACTGTATTCTTCAGTATCCTGGTGCTGATGTGTGTTGTTGGTATGTGTTGGTCAGATGCTGGAGGCTGGTCTAAAGGTTCTGGAGGACGGTTTATCCGAACACACAGTGATGCTGTCAGAGGAGCATCAGCACAGGATCAGTGAGCTGCAGGAGCTCAGATCTCTGCTAGGATCTCCTCAGACCCCGGCCGTCTTACAGCTGCTCGAGCGACAGTTCATACGCCGCTCCAAAGCAGGCGAGCAGCTCAACGTACTTTATTTTGTAAGTATTGCGTGTGTTTTGAAATGTTAGTGTTTTTGTTCCACACCTTTCCTGACCTTCAGTTCTGTTGTGTCCAGGCTCTGTTGAATCAATGCGAGTCTGCAATCTCTCCTCTCGTATCGGCCTCTGACGTGTCCGAGGAGCGACTCAAGGATCAGAGACGACAGACTTTAACTCTGCTTCAAGCCCAACATGGCACCCTGCCCAAAACTGAAGCTGAACTTCTTCAGGACAGTCAGCGAGCGTCCCTGCAGCTGCAGCAAACACAGAAACAGATGGAGGTACGAGTGGTGCTCTTACACAGAAAAGGTGTGAATTTCCATGTCAAGCCTAAGTGCATCCTATTGCACTGTTATCCATGCATTTGTGATGCGCAGCAGCACAGCTGTATCTGTAGCAATACATAACAATGCGCTGTATGGCTCAAAATTATACATTTTTCTTTTATGCCAAAAATCATCAGAATATTAAGTAAAGGTCATGTTCCATGAAGATATTTGGTAAATTTCCTGCTGTAAATATATCAACTTCATTTCTGATTAGTAATATGCATTGCTAAGAACTTTTAAAGATTTTCTCAATATTTAGATTTTGTTTTGCACCCTCAGATTCCAGGTCTCGGTCAAATATTGTCCTCTCCTAACACACCTGACATCAAACTTTATTTATTTAGCTGTTGAATTATGTGTAAATCAAGTTTTGTTGCCCAAGGTCACATTTTCAGTATTTATCATAACTGGTAGGGATGCAAAATATTGGATTCTAGACTAATATTTTAACTCATTTTTTTGGCCAGTACTGATATATATTTTCCCCTATATTATATTTGGAAACAAAACCAAGTCTCTCCTGTGCAGAAATTATATGCAAAAACTTTACATACTTAACAAATTTCTAACAAATAGTTAAGGTTTTTTGACAGTACATTGGAGCTCTGAAATTAGCTGCATTTTCCCTGCCAGAAAGATGCTGTGTTAACCCTAACAGCTTATTTTAAGATGTAAAATTTTGTAGATGGTCTAAAGCTAAAGGGTTGTCAAAACTCTGAAAAACTTCTGGCGCTTATGATCCTGCATCCATAAAACTGGATCTTCAGATAAAACAACAGGTTTCCCTCTGGTGATGAAGGACTTCTTCATTTAGTTAATGCACATTACCTTAGATCCACAATTTCATTATGTCTTTAAAGTCATGCCGGGATGAACATGAACATATCAGTCTGGCTTATTTATGCTTAAATTTACCAGTTGAACTTATTAAACCAGACTTTCTGAGTTGGGGTATGTCACTCACATAAAGACTAAATCCTATCGAATCACCAGGGGTGACCCGGGATAGTCAAAGATTCTGTGCTTTGACAAATGACTAGATATAGCATCAGCACAGCCATTTGTACAGAACATGTTTTTAAGGGCTTTCAAACACTTCTGTGTCTGGCAGGAGATTCAGGAGCAGATGAAGAAGCTGAAGGCCCAAGCTGATGTCTCAGATCTTCAGCTCCAGGAGCTCAGCGGCCAGCTGAAGGAGAAGGAAGCCCTGATCCAGAGCTTGAGAGAACAACTTAAAGAGTCAGAGGTTGGTTAATAGTTGAATGTTTGTGCAGGTGATGGCAAGCTTTGTGTTTGAGTTTACAGAATCACATTTCAGTTCACCCACACCATATTCAAGCTTTTCATAATTAAATATTGAATATAATGTGATCACACAAAATGACAGTTTTTGATTCTCTCAGCGTCTGCGTCATGATTGTTTTTCCTGTATTTTGTCCTGCAGATTCTGGCTAAGAGGAGCATGACACCAGAAGCTGCTGAACTCGCTGCCCTCAAAGACAAACTAGTCAAAATGGAGCTGGATCACATCGCCGTCACCACGAGTCATGAGAAGGAGTATGTGTGCCGTTCATGAGCCGCTGGTCCTGTGACGTACGCTTTAGTCTGGGAAGAGTTTGCTTAACGTGTTTCTGTGATTGATTCATTCTAGAGTTGCTCAGATGAGCTCTGTGTTGGAGCACAGAGCCGATGTCATCCGCAAGCTGAAAGAGACCCTGAGGAAAATGCAGCAGGACGATGAACAGTCGTGTAAGACATTAGTCAATCTGGAATGACTATGATGATGAATCGTAGCAGGAACATAATTTAAGAGTGTTCTTAGTTTCTAAATGTCTTATGTATATCTTGTGCTCATTTCTCATCGCTTGATCTGTTTAAATGTCTTGTACAGTCTTAGACGGTGACGAGTTTGACCTTAAACTGGCCCCGAGCACCAGAGCAGCCATGTCCCTCAAAGAGAAGAAGATGGAGGAGCTGCAGAAGAAGAACTCTCAGTTTGAGAGGTAACAGCGCTGAAACATCACCTCATTTCAGTTTTGTTTTTTTCATGACCCCTTTACAGCAATAAAATAACATGACTGACTGTGGAAAAAGTTCATAATGTTTATAAACAATAATAAATGCAATAAAATTGCTTAAACTAAAAACACAACCACATCATGTAAGTATGGTTTAATACAAAAGGATGACTTCTTTTTTCATTTAGGAAACATGAGAATGGGGGGAAAAACACCACACAGCTTTCTAAACGTGCGGTTCTCTTGTGCAAGACATGAGTGAAATGTGATCGATGTGTGAAACCAGAAGTTATATTCAAACCATAAGAAAAAGTTAAAGATCTGCAGGAAGTTTTTATTTTAATATTTTAAAGTGTTCCTGACATTCATCGTATTGATGTTACATTAATTTTTAAAATTATTTGTAAAAAGACTAATTTTGCCAGAAAGTTTTACGATTTTTATAATATGTTAATGTAGAAAATTTCTTGTTATGGAACTTGTTTGTTTGCTGGTTTTTATTCTATTTGTTATATTGTGTGTTTTCTTTTTTGTCATAAAAATGCTGACATGGCACTAAAAAAAATTAGACAACTACTATGTTTGAGATCTGCAGAAGCCCTGTGTAATAATAATAATAATAATAATGCATTTTTATTTTTAATGCTGTTTTCTTAAGCGCTACAGTAAAACTAAAACACAGAAATTTAAAACAACCTTAAATACACGTGTCTTAATCAACTTTTTAAAGTGGTCCAGGCTTGGTGTGTTTCTGATATTAAAATGAAGTGTTCTGTAATGTGTCTCCTCTCTGTCTTCCTCATGTAGTCTGGTGAGCAAGCAGCAGGAGGAAATCAACAAATGGAAGCGGAGAGCGTATAAGATGAAGGAGAGCAAACGAGACGCTCCATGCACTCCAACCAAACGTCTTCCTCCTCCTCTGACACAGACAGAAATCAACTCACCCAAGAAGACCTTCCTGGACTCTCCGACGAGCTCGTTCTTCTCCAGCGTTCCTGCTCCTCTTAGTCGTCCCACACAGTTCTTCGATAACTCCAGCCTCGGCCCTCCATCAGGTACGTGATCTCTGCTGCATCTCCTGCCGTGTCTCGTATGGTCACAGATGAGTTACTGTGAGTGTTCTGATGTTAGAGGACTCCTGTGACCCGGCCGAGCCCGACCCGGAGCCCTCAGACAGCGATGGAGAGGGTAAATGCACGTGTGGGGTGTTTTTAAGAGTGGGCCGTATGACAAAAATATCACAATTTTTTTTATCATTATTATCAGGAACACTCACGGTTTTATTGCAAGAAAAAGCACACGCCAGAACAGCACGTGAATGAAATGTTTCACCGTCAAGGCTTTAATGCACACGCAAATGTACTTTTATGATTGAGAATACGATGCTACAATATATCTTCAAAAGCAGATCTTGAATCATCCGCTGTCAAAGATGGTGATATTGCTCACCTCAGGCTGTTCTTCACTAACACACTCCGGTGTTTAACCTGACACAGCGTGAAGCTTCATAATCCTGCTGAATGTTATTCCTGCACGTTCTGATTGGCTGTGGTTGTGTGGTGTTTCACTCCAGAGTGTTGAGTCCGGTTCAGACACAGAAGAGCACAATCATTCTTTACACTGAAGGAAGCAGCGTGATCATGATGAAGAGCAGCAAAATGATTAATAGTTAAGGGATAGTTCACCCAAAAATGAAAGTGTGATGTTTATCTGATGTGAAAAATTTCAGATAAATGTTCATATTGTATATTTGTGGTGTTAAAAATGTAGATGGTTAGTTAAAATCAGTATATGATCAGATGATATCAATAGGTTAATATACTCCTGTATCATATAGAATTATTCATTTTTTTTGAGGTATCATCAAATATATCCGTGTGTGAGAATTATCATCATATCGTGATCAGCTGATTTCCACCCCTAGCAGTAATTGTGATATTTATGAGCAGAATAATTGTGATTAATCACGTAACGATTACGGTGCAGCTCTAATAACAGAACAGTGCCTGGTTTCTTCTCTTCTGTCACCTGATGGAGTTTTTGTTGTGATTGTCATCTTGGGTTTAGTATGGGTTTAAACGACAGTATTCATACAATATTATGGGTTTAACTTTGCTCACAGTATTGAATGAGAACAAACATGAGTTGGTGTGAAGTGGATCTGTATTGTATGAAGTGCTATAGAAATGCGTGTGACTCTGTCTCTGTTTTAGATCCGGGCTCCGGCGCAGCTCCAGACTGGTGGCAGATTCCTGAGTCTTCTCCAGTGAAGCCTGATCCTAACGCCTGCCCAACACAGTAATGACTGCTGCTCGTCTGTCTTCTATGTGTGTTCACTTTTGTTTGTTTGTTTGTTTTAATGTAAATAAAGTCTTTAAAATGCTGTGTTGTGTTGATTTGTCTGGTTTTACACGTTCACACAGCAGCAGAAGAATCGCTTCGGTTTGGAAGAGTCACTGACTCCTTCAGATCTCAGGATTCTTTCTCAGATCTTTAGAGCTATTGCTTGGATAATCCTGAAATAATTTTGTGAGGCTTGTTTTGTCCGTGATCCAGAGCAGATGTTAGTCTGGGGATGATTGTAGTACTTCTGTAATCCACTAATGAGGTTCTTCTAACATTGTAAGAGCTAAGTATGTTTTCTAATAGAATATTTGTTAATTTGGTCTGTAGTAACATTTACAAAACATGATGAAAACGTTTGAAACATTTTAGATGTTCTTATGTATAAACATATTTATTTTACTTAAATGTATGTTTATATATAGAAACATATATTTTCTTATTCATGCATGTGTTTATATATATATATATATATATACACAGTACACATGTATATATTTTGTAAACCGCTTTTATTTTAGATTTAAGTTGAGGGACTTGCTGAGAAGCACTCTGGGTCAAAATGTCACCAAAATTAATTCAAATACACATAATTCAAGGTATTATTGCAAAAAAAGAAAAAAGTACTAGTCTGAAATCGTTGTAATATTATAGCCTAAAATATGACTGAAGTCACAAGAACTAGAGCCGTTTTCACATTCGATACTGCTTTTATACAAATATTTAATAAAGAAAAGTTACATTTTAAAGCTTTATTCTTAACTATAGTATTTGTGTGTAATTGTATGCACGGATGATTTTTATGTTTATGTTGGTAACAGCTCGATATTTAGTGATTTCAAAGTACGTCGTCAGTGAATGGTGGTCTTTGAGATGAATTGGAGGAGAGTGTGTTTGTTGGCGTCGCGTGGGTTCTGGTGACGGGCGCGTCACGCGTCAGTCGCGTCAGTGTCGCGCGCATCGCTTCACCTGTCTCTCTCCGCTGCGGCACTGGCGCGGGATTATTATAAACACGGCGGAAAAGTCTCTTCATAAACTTTATTTTGAGGATTACGCGATGCAGCAGCCGCAGACGGACGCGGATCCCGCAGGTGAGGGATCTTCATCATCATCATCATCATCACACCAGATCATCTGTAATAACGCCATATGATTCTGTTCTAACACACATCTGTGAGGAGAGAAAGTTTATGTAGGATATTAGTTACTTCATGAACACTTGACTTTGTTTGTTACATTTCAGTAGTCGAGACACATTATTTCTTTATAGATTTAATTAGTAGCTTATTGAATAAATAACATTTGTGGTTTAAATATAAAGTCACACCTGCTGCAGTGTTAGTTTAATACCTCGCTTCTGACGTGTTTACTGTAATGTTATTGTGCTGCTGTATAAAAGACTTGCTTTTATATTGGATGTTGTCCTTAAAACGTTTATAAAAGTTACCCCTAATTAAAAAAGTAGTAGCTTTCCATAAATAAATAAATAAATAAGCAAGCAGTTTTTAGAGAACATTCTCAGAATGTTCTGTCATGGTTCTCTCAATGTTATGAACACGTTCCAGTAACGTTAATATAATGTTTTGTTCAAAGCTATCAGGTCTTTAGGTTCTCAAAAAAAAAACCGTTTTTAGACATTTTTTAAGTGTATACTTGTTTCAGAATCTTTAAAGAACGTGTAAAAGTAACGTTACCATAATGTTTGTGAAATGAAGCAACGGAATGTTGTCTCAACGTTCACATAACCAAGAAAAAGAAAAATAGCGAGCGGTTTTTAGGGAACATTCTCAGAACGTTACGAACACGTTCCAGTATTGTTAGTAGAAATTATCTTCAGCTTCTC
The DNA here is from genome assembly GCA_032359235.1 of Enteromius mattozi. Taxonomy (NCBI): domain Eukaryota; kingdom Metazoa; phylum Chordata; class Actinopteri; order Cypriniformes; family Cyprinidae; genus Enteromius; species Enteromius mattozi. The sequence continues at coordinate 1,039,547 of JAUMHE010000001.1, read as the reverse complement.
AAAACGTTAAAACACAAACATTGCTTATATATTGTTTAGATGTTTTCCCTGAATTTTTAAGATGTTCATCTTTTTTTTTTTTTATAGATGTTACCACTTTTTTCAGAACGTTCCCATAATGTTTGCAAAATGATGCAATGGAATGCTCCCATAAAAACATTTGAAGCATTATTTTCAAATATTTGAGTGTTTAGATGTGTTGTGTGTGTACTGATGATGTCAGGAGTGTGTTGTGTGTCCAGATGTGTTTGTGAAGCGGCGGCGGACGGCTCTCTGGTGCTCCGTGTCTCTGTTCGGACTCTCTGTTCTGGTTCTGGTGGTCGGGCTGCTGTCAGCCACACAGGCGGATAACGTGGCCGTGTCTGGATACTATCCCGGGATTATAGTGAGTGACTCCACACCGTCACTTTAATCAACTCTCTGTTTCGTCCTTTCATTGCAGCAATAAAACAGCAGTCTGTCATTATTGTGCTGATGAAGATGGAGTCGAGATCAGTGCTGGGGAACGTTACTTTTAAAAGTAATTCAGTACAATACTGCGTTACTTTTCAGATCTGGCCAGGGCTTGCTTGTTTGTTTTTAATATAAAAAGTTGTATTTAACATAAAAGCCTTTTCACAGCAAAAACCTCACGTCTAAATTCACGTCTAACAGAAGAACACAGAGTTCAACGCTCTTCAGCGATTAAAAAAAAAGAAGAAATGTTGGTTCATCTTGATTCATTTTTGGTCAGCAGAAAAGACACTAGTTAACAAAATGGGGTTATACATGAAGAATATGTGTTTTTCATTTTATATATATTTAATTATTGGAGGTTTGCATCATATTCTGAGTTGGATTTATTATTCTGCACTGGTGAAGATATCAGATTAAATGGAGTTTGTTGGTTTGTTCTCTTCTCGATGGCAGCTGAGTTTTGGATCATTCCTGGGAATCGTTGGTCTGAACCTGGTGGAGAATCGCAGGCCGATGGTGAGTACAGCCCAGATCTTCTCAGAATGGCTTTCTGGTGTATTTTAGATGAACTATCGGCTCTCTGAGCCACGTAATGGCTCATCAATACAATTACAGCCATTGTATTTCAGCAAGGTTTATTTCCGTCCCTGTGAAATATATTTGAGATAATATTACTCGTTTTAGTGGGGAACACGAGGCACATCCGCCGTCAGATCGATGAGTGTGATTGGATATGTGGTCAGTAAGTCTAAAGGTGATTGGCTGATGGATCAGGTGGAGCTCTAGCTCAATTAGATTAGCATTGATGATAGAGCTCAAGGAGCCCAACACAGCCTTCTAGAAACCAGATATTTGCTGTTTACCCGTGTTAAACTCACTGTCGTGATGCAGAGCCGTCGCGATGTGACTGTAGTGGTGTTCCATGTGGTTGCTAGGGTGTTGCTATGGACTGTAATGTGTTCAGTGTGGTTGCTAGGGTGTTGCTATGCATTGTGATGTTTAGTGTGGTTGCTAGGGTGTTGCTATATGACGGTGATTGACACTATTTTGTGACAGTAATGTCTTCAGTATCATTGCTAGAGTATTGCTATGAACTGTACCTTGTTCAGCGTGGTTGCTAGGGGGTTGCTATGGACTGAGATGTGCTCAGTGTAGTTGCTAGGGTGTAAATATGCAACTAATGTGCAGTGTTGTTAAGGTGTTGCAAGGTGACAGTAATATCTTAAGTATCATTACTACAGTGTTGCTATGGACTGTGATGTGCTCAGTGTGGTTGCTAGGGTATGGCTATGTGACTTATACTGTTGTCCCTATAGTTCAGCGTGGTTGCTAGGGTGTTGCTATGTGACTGTAATTGACACTGTTGTCACTATAGTTCAGCGTTGTTGCTTGGGTGTTGCTATGTGACTGTAATTGACACTGTTGTCACTATAGTTCAGCGTGGTTGCTTGGGTGTTGCTATATTACTGTAATTGACACTGTT
>JAUMHE010000001.1:1013830-1023928 GCA_032359235.1 Enteromius mattozi | reverse complement strand
ACACACGTTACACACTCATAACACACGTTACACACTCATAACACACGTTACACACTCATAACACACGTTACACACACATAACACACGTTACACACACGTTACACACGTTACACACACGTTACACACTCATAACACATGTTACACACTCATAACACACGTTACACACACGTTACACACTCATAACACACATTACACACTCATAACACACATTACACACTCATAACACACGTTACACACACGTTACACACTCATAACACACGTTACACACTCATAACACACGTTACACACTCATAACACACGTTACACACACGTTACACACTTATAACACACGTGTGATGGACGGGATCAGTGAGAGGCGTACTGTGTCGATGTGATCCCACTCGCTCGTTGCAGCAGCTTCATTTACTGACTCGTGCACTTCTTCACTCTTATCTGGGCTCTGGACGCTGGACTCTTCCTCTCTGTTCTCCACTTCCTCTGTTTTCTCCTCCACTTCCTCTGCTCTCTCCTCCACTTCCTCTGCTGTCTCCTCCACTTCCTCTGCTCTCTCCTCCTCATCCTCTTCTGAGCTGCTCTTATCAGCTGCTTCTTCTGCTTTGGTGTCAGATTTCTCTGTTTCAGACGGTTCCTCTGCATCAGACACCTCGATAAAACTCTCTGTAGATGTGAATCAGATGATCACAGATCTTGTTTTTCTGTAAAAACCTCTCAACATCCTTTCTGTTTATAAGTTGATGATTAAAGCTATTAACTGAAATGTAAAATTAATAAAATAAAATGATAATAATAAAAATTAAAATAATTAAAATGCATATAAAACTCTTTAAAAGTCTAACATTTTAAAATAAATAAAAATAAAACATTTCTAAAAACTAAAGCATAAATTGTACACAATTCTAAATTAAAAATAATCAAAACATACTAAAAATGAATGAATCATAAATTATAAAATTTAAATAAAAGTAAAATTACAATAAGTTTGAAATAAAAAAACATACTAAACATTAAGTAAATTATAAAAGTTATATAAAAATCTAAATAAAACAGATGCTAAAAATTAAATTATAATTTTTTATATATCTTAAACATACTACATTGTATACATGATTAAATCATAAAATAAATGTAAAATAAATTCTATAATAAAAATAAAAACCTACTAAAAATCATAATCATAATAAAATTAATTCAAATCATAAAAAAATCAAAATAAATGATAAAATAGTTGAATAAATAAAGTAAATTAATAGTAAACAAAATCCAAATAACATATTAAAATAAATTATTTTAATAAATATTTTTATTATATAAGATGTATGAAAATATACTAAAATTTTTAAATAATAAAAATGTATATAATTAATTCTAAAATCAAAACATGCTAAAAATTACATTTGTAAATTACAAAAATGTAAAATTTTAAAATAAATGTTTAAAAAAACTGGAATAAGTTAAAAAATGAAACGAAATTAAATGAAATATTGTATTAATTTAGCTGCATGTCATCTGACAATTAACTGGCACTAGGTATTTGAAATATTAACTTAAAATATCAAAGGAGCTTCAAGAAAATACTTCAGCTCACCATGACCCTGGACCACACAATCAGTCATAATCAGGGCTAATTTTTTTCCATTAAAAAGAAGTGTACCTTCAGAGCTGCTTTCCTCCTCCTCTGCTTTACTCTTGTCTTTGTTCTCCTCCGTCTGAATCGTTCGGTCTGTAATCACAGGTTTGAGATCAGAGGAAGTGCTCTTCATCAGAAGATGATTCACCACAGCATCCGGAGGCTCAGGGGTCTCGTCGAGGCTTTCTGTATCTAATCTCACAGGAATCAGGGGCATTCTGGACTGTGAGGAAACACTGACTCCAGGATCCTCTTCATCAGAGGCGCTCCTCGGCTCCATCCGCTCCACATCCTCTTCTTCCAGAGCTTCTTGTATGGCCAGCAGAGTCCTGGGAGAAACGCCTCCGTCTGCAGTGATGCTCCGGTCAGGAACTGCTGCTTCATCCTCGTCCTCGGAGCTGCTGCTGATAACGTATCTTCTGTGTCTCTGGTCATCTGCGGGATCTGTCACAGCACTCTGGATGGCTTGTAGAGTTCGAGGAGAGGGCGGCTTCTCCTCAGCACGGGACGAGGAAGGCTTGTTCTCATCTTCCTCAGTCACAGGCCTCCACAAGGGCTCCGGCTTCCCTTTGGGCCTCTCTTTACGCTCCCACGGAGAGCTGGACCAGAGCGCTGGAGCCGATGGACCCTGCGGAGCACTGGCCTTCTTCTGAGACCCTGAAGAACACGATCACACAAAGACAACACATGCTGCAGGGTTAGACTTTAATAAAGAAACGTATACTTTTATTCATCAAGGATGCACTAAATTACAGAAATTAAAAAGCAATCAAAATAAAACATAAAAATTGGTTAAATCATTGAAATGTTAAAATCAAAATATATACTAAAGATTTACCCTAAAAATGTCAAATTAAAATGAACCATGAACTAAAATAAAACCATTATGTTAGATGTTTTTTTAGATGTTTTATTTGTTTTGCTGCATCAGAGAACTGTTTCTCTGTATTTTTCTATTATTTGATCATTTATTTTCTTACTTTTGCTTTTTTATTATTATTATTGTTTTGATTATTGTATGGTTTAACCCTTTGAGGAATTAAGAAATCATAATTATGAGATTTAAAGTCATATTTATGAGGATAACGTCAAAACGTTTGAGATTAAGAAGTCAGAATTATGAGATAAAAGTCCAACTGATGAGATAAAAAAATATTAGAATATTTATAAAACATTTTATGAAACGTCATGAGAAAATAAAAATTCTGAGATTAAAATGTATGGTTTAACCCTTTGTATTATTGTGTGTTTTGTCTTTTAATAAAAACAAGAGACACTTATGAAATAAAGCCACACAATGTTTAAAGCGTTAAAATGATGAGATTAAGAAGGAAAACATCAAAATTGTTAGATACAAAAGTCCTAATTATGAGTAAAATTTGATCATTATGTTCATAGACGTATGAACTAGAAGCCCCAGTGCTGACCTCTGATGAGGATGTAGTGTGAGGAGTCCTCGGACACCAGGCGGCGGATCTCTGTGTGCTGCTCTCGGCTCTGAGCCGCTGCTCCGGAGCTGCTCTGGTTCATCTCCTGCTCCACTCCCTCCAGACGCTGGTTCAGACTGTTCCTCTGCAGCAGACCGGCCAGCTGGTACTGAGAGAACTCGCCGGACCTCTGAGAGAATCACCAGCATCCACAGTTACACAAGACACGAGTGTTAGCCTGTAATAACTGAAATAACCTGAGCACCTGGGGGGGCTTGTGGAACAGGGTGCGTCGTCTCTTGCTGAACTCCTTCATCTCTTTCAGGATTTCGTGTTTGATCTCCGGAGGCATGAGAGAAAACTCATCAGAGTTGATGTCTACGGAGTTTGGGTTGTCATAGACCTCCTCCTGAACAAGACACACACATCAGAGATGTACCAGATGGTTCTCGACTTGTTTACACTGTCGCTATAAAAGTCTTATTATGCCATGAGTATAAGATAAAAAGTCAAATTATGAGGGAAAAAAAGATAAAACAATGAGATTACGAAGTCATAAATATGAGAAAAACATCAAAATGATTAGTTTAGAAGTCATAATTATGATATTAGTCAAGATTATGAATTTTAAAGTCATAATTATAAGGAAAAAATCCAAATTATTAGATTAAGAAATCATAATTATGAGATTTAAGGTCATATTTACGAGGGAAACGTTAAAATGTTGAGATTAAGAAGTTGTAATTTCCGAGATAAAAGTCAGAATTCATAGAAAAATATCAACATTTTTTATTTAAAGTCTTAATTATGAGGGAAAAGTCAAAATGATAAGAAAATTAGAAATTAGATTAAGATTTCAAGTCAAAGTTATGATGAAAACATCAAAATGATTAGTTTAGAAGTCATAGTTATTACATTTAAAGTCATAATTACTAGCAAAAGTCCAACTGATGAGATTAAAAAATAAAAATAATAATTATTAGAATTTTTTAAAAATGTTTTAAGATGAAATAGTCACACTTGAGATAAAAGTCATAATTATGGGAAAATCCAAATTTTCTTTTAGTGATAAAAAAACTCATAATTCTGAAATAAAAAAAACGATATGTGCGTCATAATTTAGACTTTTTCCGTATTCTGTATTTTTATGTAATAATTTAATCTTTTCATGTCAGAGTACAGCAGACTGAACTCAAATACATGTGTTATCTGCTCACATACAGTACACACTCATATAAAGCTCTATTTACTATATTTAGTTCGTCTCTAATCTGATGAATGAAAGTATGAGGCATGAAGATGCTAAGATATTAACATGACTAGATTTTGCAAAGCTGTGAAAAGCACTGGATCTGACGGCTCTTGTGTTGGTTTGGATCGCCTCTATCGTGACGGATCTCACCTGGAATCTGCTGTAGGTCTGCAGAGACTCGTCTGCGTCTCGCTCCTCCTCTGAACTGCAGCAGCATGTATTTAAAGACACCAATGAAAGCATGTTCCTTTGTTATCATCCTCGTGTCTCATTAGTGTTCTTCTCACCTGCTCTTGTCTCGTTCTTCATCAGGAGGAAGAGCAGGCAGAACGTACATGTCGTCCTGATCGTCTCGTCTCACCGAGGACAGGCTGGGAATCGCCTCCTGACTGCAGGAAGAGAAAAGACCTGAGCATGTTATTCAGTGGAATAACTAAACTGGGGTACTGTTTCAAATCTGATCAATTCTGATTACAGTTTTGCTTATTGATTCAAATTCTTATCGATTTCCAGTTTTAAAAAAAAAACATTTAGATTTCAAACATATTTATTCTGTGTCTCTTTTTACAAAACATTTAATCGCTGCTGAATACCGTGAACAAAAAAATGAGCTGTCGCCATAAAAACTGGAGTCGATTAAGAAAAATAGAGCTGATTCTGGATACACTGAGACGTCTTTATTTTTAATGAAGGCTGTAGTTCTGAAGAATAAGTATTAAACAGCTAGACAGAATCTGAATGATTCAATGATTGATAGAATTGAAATTTTCATTTTACAACAAGTATCCGATTCCTGACCTTAAAGGAGACATATTATGCCCCTTTTTACAATATGTAATAGAAGTCTCTGGTGTCCTCAGAATGTGTCTGTGAAGTTTCAGCTCGAAATGCCCCACAGATCATTAATTATATCATTTTGAAAATGCCTATTTTGAGTGGAAGCAGAAACAGGCTGATTTTCGTGCCGGTCTTTTTAAATGCAAATGAGCTGCTAGTCTCCAACCTTTTTTTTTTTACTAAAACAAAGTTACTGGGTTAATCTTTTTCATGTTTCCTTGGTTGGTAGATGCACTGGGACCTGATTTTAGCTTGATATGTCACCTTTAAGTATCCGATTCTGGAAGTGGAATTGATTTTTGAGTCCCAACCCTAGGAATGACGTCACTGAACAACAAGACTCGCACCTCTGGTCTCCTAAAGCTGCTTTGATGGCCTGTCTCTTCAGGAAGGTGTGGAGGAGCTTCTCGTTGGTCTGTTTGGACTCACGGCTCATCTCCTCCCTCCGCTGTCTCCTGAGGGCCTGACGAGGTTCAGAACGGTCAAGCATCAGTCACATTTACATGCATTCACTACCAGTCAGAGGTTTTTCAACGGCAGCTCACCAAGCCTGTATTTATTTAATCTAAAGTATAGCAAAAACAGTGAAATTGCTAAATATTTCTAGTATTTAAAAAGACTTTTTCTATGTGAATATATTTTAAAATGTAATTTATTGGAAGCAGAATTTTTTCAGTGTTGTACATAAAGCAGCTGGAGCTCACCAGTGTCTGTTTCTTGAGCAGCGGCGCATCTCCGTCGTACACAAACACGGGTCTGATGCGGAAGAACAGCAGCTTACAGAGGCGATGGAAGAGGGTGAGGAGATGAGCGTTCTGCACCGCGTTCCCATCGCGATCCCGCACTCCTTTGACCGCCTGATTCAGCCAGATACTGATGTCTGTGACGGGCGAGTCATGGGTCCACAGCCAGACTTACACTTACAGGTGAGTTTCATGACTGCATTATAATAATGTGACTCTGGGGAGAAATCTGTTTAATTGCATGACCCTGCAGGAAAGGATACCGACAGCTAAGATCTTCCCCTCCAGGGTTTCAGGATTGGTGGGTTTTCCGGTGCTTTCCAAGAGCTTCCAGAGTCCGTGAACTCCCATCACTCCTGCAGAAAAACATCAGCGACTCACTCGAGCAGAAGCGAAAAACTCAACAAAAAACACAGTTTGATCAATCCTAATTATGAGATCTAAACGACAAAATTAAGAGATAAAGTCAAAATTATAACAGGTTGCAAATTTGAGAAAAAGCCACAATTATGAGATAAACTATGAAATAAATGCTACATTGTGAAATAGTCAATATCATTAAATTATTACTAAATTAAAACCACAATGATTACAATTATAATAAAATCAGAAAGTCATAATCAGAAGATAAAAAACAAAATTAGCACATAAAAAGGCAAAATTATGAGATTAAAGTCTTAATTACAACATTTTAAAAGTTAACAATTATGAGAAAAAGTCAATTATGAGTTCAAAAGTCATAATTACGAGATCATTTTTTTCTACGTTTGAATTATTATGACATAATATGTTTTAATTTAAACACCTAATTTTTATATTAGTTATGCCTTTAAAAATGTTAATAATAGTATCTCAAAATATTTATGATTTACCGAAACGATTATTTTATCGATATTTCTGTTATATATTCACACACACAAAAACAATATAGTGATTACAGTTAAATCAGTATCGCAACAAAGCGTTTCTAAAGAGCTTGTTTGATGTTTATAGGCTTAAGAATAGCTCTTTAAATCGTGATCTTTAATGAAAGTCTCACACAGACCTGCTCACGGCACCAGAACCATAACAACCGGGTCCGTTAGAGATTCCCCAGAAACACGCACCGAACACATTAGTTCCGCCGTGCGTCACTTCCGCCGCCATCAGCTGTGTCCGGTTTCATCATGGAGCCTGTGAGCTCGACGCTCTGAGGTACGTGGCGAAATTCATTAAGAAACAGCGATATTTATCGTTCAGTAAGTTAATTAAAATCGTCGTGTTTTGTGTTGGATGGACGCTGTCGCGTGACGTCATCGGTTTGTAATCTTAAAGCGCGCGATCGCTGTGTTACGACCATAACTGACCATAAAGCAGATAATAAACAAACACAGATAAACAGGGTCAGAACTCTCCTTATCTGCACGTGTTTATGCTTTGAAGAAACCTCCGCCGGGGAGGTAACTAGTTGTTTGGACGAACTTAACTAACGTAAACATTACGGCTTTGAGTTCACCTGGTTTGATCCAGTCAGGACTTTAACTTCATTAATCCTCGTTAATTCGTGTCTGCTGGTGTGTCACAGTGTTAATCAGCAGAGGGTGTCACACTAGTAAGAACTAGTCAGTGTGGGTTAACTCTTGGATCCGGGAATTTAATTAAAAACGTGCATTTTTTGGGATGTGTTTATTAAAATATTATGTTTCTATTCAGACGTCATCTAGACTGTTGCAACATGATTTATTAAATAATAATATTTATTTTGTATAAAAAGTTGTTTATAATTATTTTTTTGTGCAGATGTATTTTGAGCTTTTAATATATTAATATTTGTTTACAGTCAGCATAAAATAGACTAATTGTTCATTAAAATGTTATTTTTCTTACAGGCTGTAAACAAGTCATCATAAACTTTCAATAAAAAAGATGCATTTGTGTTTACATGATGTAAACATTTTATTTTATGTGTCATCTAGAGTCATCTAGGCATACAACTAATAAAAAATATAAGCTTTTGAATACAAATTGCATAAAATCTAATTATTTTTAAAAAATGTTGCATAAAGTTTTCCATAAAATATGGAAGTGAGCAATTTTTAAATAAAATAAAAATGTGACATTTATCTGCATAAAATCAGAGGTATTTTCTGTGTGGGAGTATCTGTTGCATCAAAAGTTTAATATGATACAAATATATATTTGAATACAATCAGCGTAAAATATAATAAAATGTGTATTTTTTCTATGCAGGAGTCATCTTGACTGTTTTTTTTTTTTTTTTTTAATTAGACCTTCATAAAATATTTAATTAAAATATTATTTTTTCTGTGCAGGAATCATCTATTCTGTTTCATCAAAATATATGCACTTTTTTGCATAAACGTCTCTGTAAAATATATACATAATTTATTAAAATGTTAGTTTTCTAGACTGTTATATACAATTTTAAAAACAAATATATATAATATAACATTTCTTGTAAAACTGTGCAGGATTGATCTTGACTGTTGCATCAACTTTTTAGTAAAAATGTATTCATTAATTGATGTATGTTTAAAATATTTAAAATTAATTTGTCAAATATAGATTTTTTAAAATGTAAATGTTACTGTGTAAAGTGCATTAATCTTTGATTATGCATAATAATTAAAAATATAAATTGTTGTATAAAAGTAGCTTAAACTGTAACATTAGTTGATTAAATGTGCTTATGTTTGCAGGCAGTGCAGTATTGATCCAGACTGACCTCAGTCATGTCCACTGCAGTGATCATCAAAGGTGAGTTCATCTGTCCATCATCTGCTGATGTCTCCTCACGCGTGCAGATTATAGTAAATCTCTCTGATGTGTCTCAGATGTGTCTGCGGTGGCCATCCGGGGCCCCGGTGATGGCATGGAGACGGACAAGCCCCCGGTGGCCCCTGAGCTCTTGTCAGGGGCCCCGCTCTTGAAGGTGATGGGCTCTCCGAAGCCCAGTCCGAGAGCGTCGGTGGGAGTCCTGCACCTGGGCAAGGTGAGCAGAGACGCTTGTACTGAGCTGGAGGCCGTGAGGATCGTGGTCCCGAGGGCCGCTATCAGCCGGAGCCCTCGCCTGGGGCCCCACGCTGAGGACAGAGGGTCCCCGCAGCACAGGGACGAGCGTCCCCCGTCGCCCTCGGCCGAGCCGCTGGACTACAAGAGCGCTCTGGACAAGCTGCAGAACTCAGAGCGCCGCCTGCTGCAGGACAAAGAGGGCCTGAGCAACCAGCTGCGGGTCCAGACCGAGGTCAGAGGTCAAGCAATCATCGGTAGTGTCAAACCGCCACATGTGTTTCTGACTGTATTCACACAGTGGATGGTTTCACAGATAAATAGAAAGTTTGAGAGTTTAAAAAGTCTTTACTGCCACTTCTAATAATTGAAAGCACCCTTGATGAATAGAAGTATCTTGCTGACTCTAAACGTGTGTCTAGTGTAGATTAGAGAGATGATTGATCCGGTCTGGTGTCCTCAGGTGAACCGTGAGCTGAAGAAGCTGCTGGTGGCGTCTGTAGGCGATGATCTTCACTATCACTTTGAGCGTCTGGCGCGAGAGAAGAACCACCTGATCCTGGAGAACGAGGCTCTGGGGCGGTGCCTGTCTCACACGGCTGAGCAGCTGGAGCGCATGAGCATCCAGTGTGACGTCTGGAGGAGCAAGTTCCTCGCCAGCCGGTGACTAACACCACACACACTGCTGATGTGTGCTGTTTAATATTATATATACACGGGTCAAAGATGTCAAAAGTGATGTCCATAGAAAGCACGTTAAATAAAAGTTAAGTGTCTACTTATTTGAAACCTTAAAAGTATTTGGAGAACAAAATGTGGTTGAAATAATGTTATGTTGTCACAATATTTGTGTAAAAACAGCATGCTTAATTTGACTTGTACATATGTAAACGAATAAGGAAGCATATTAGTTTTTAAATAAGTAACACAATCTTACTGACAAATGGGTAAAAACTAGGATGGTGGCAAACTAATTAGTATTTGGAGTGAAAGTCATTTGTCTTTTAATGTGTCTTAAATAGATTTTTGTTGTTACACTGAATGACTGAATTTAGTAAATCAGGGAAAAATGTGTGACATTTATTTATCAGAAAGACTAAAACAAAATTGCAATTAATTTAAATAGAAAACTTTTAAATTTTTTGTGGAAAAACAAATTTAAAGCAGTATTACACATATTGTTTTTAAACTATATATTATATG
>JAUMHE010000001.1:988026-998435 GCA_032359235.1 Enteromius mattozi | reverse complement strand
CTCAAGTACTGAGGAGCTAAGCCATTCAGGGCTTTATAAGTAATTAACAAGATTTTAAAATCTTTACGATGTTTGATAGGGAGCCAGTGCAGTGTTGACAGAACCGGGCTAATATGCTCATACTTCCTGGTTCTAGTAAGCTGATATTGCCACCATGTAAACCTTCAGGGTGGAGTGGGTGACCCCAGTGGAGAATCTGGCCTGCAGGAACTCCAGCACTGTACTAACTGGGCAATTAACTGGATCCTGCCGGCGTTCTCTACAACAATAATTGAAAAGTTTCCACTTCAGGGCATACAGTTTCCTTGTGGAGGAAGCTCTGGATTGGAGAGTGGTCTCAACAACCTCAGTTGAGAGACCAGAGGCTATGAGTTGTGCCCCCTCAGGGTGCCCCTGCCTGTGAGAGGAGGTCACTCCTGATTGGACTCTCCCATGGAGAGCCGTCTAGGAGGGCCATCAGGTCCGAGACCCGGACAGAATGGCGCTACAGGTAGTAGACTGACCGCGTCTTGGCGCACTCTCTCCAGAACTCCTGGGAGCAGAGCAATCGGGGGAAAGGTGTACAGATGAAGCCTTGGCGACGTCTGTACCATGGCATCCCACCCCTGTGGAGCTGGATGGACTAGAGAGAAGCTAGATGAACATTGCACATCTAGAGCTGCTCGAAAAACTCTCCAGATCTGCTCCACCACCTCGGGGTGGAGCATCCATTCGCCGGGCCTCAGCCTCTGCCTCAACAGGATGTCTGCTCCTACGTTTATATGCCTGGGAATGTAGACGGCTCTCAGTGAGAGGAGTCTGTCCCGGGCCCACAAAAGGATCTGGTGTGCCAGCTTGTATAAGGGACGCAAAATCTCCTTGGTGGTTGATGTGAGAGACCCCAGATGTGTTGTTGGTGTGCTGGAGAAAGGACACTTTTCTTGGCGTTCAGCCTCAACCCCAACCATTTCGATGTCTGGTCACATGCTAGAAACAGCCAGTCGTTGAAGTAATTGAGCATGTGGATGCCCTGGAGTCACAGAGGAGCCAGCGCAGCATCCATACACTTCGTAAACGTGCGGGGTGAGAGTGCAAGGCCAAAGGGAAGAACACGATATTGGTACGCTTCGCAGATCGATCTCCTGAGGGGCCTGCCCTCCGAAGTCCTGAGCATCATTCTATTGAAACAACGGTCCTCAGACTGTGTCATCACCCTGGAAGGCCAGACTGGTAGAACCAGAGCCTGCTAGGCAGAACCCCACAAGACACTCTTGGCTCTTCAAGACTGGTCTCTGGTATTACTAGAGCTGCTAACTTGGTGCCCTGAAGCGGAGGACCAGCAGAAGATGACCAATCTAGCTGCTCTAGAGACCTCCAGAGGAGGTTGCGAGCCTCTCAGCTCCGCTACGTTTCCGGACAGAAAAGACTGAAAGCAGCGCTCACTGGAGACGGCTGCGCCCTGGAACACTGGCAGGGTTAGCAGATTGATCTCCTGAGGGCACTGAGGAGAGATGGACACTGTGTAATGGTGTGCACGCCGCTCTATCCCCAGAGGGGGCTGGCCCTCAATAATCCTGGTCCATAGGCGCCCGGACGTTTTAGCTGAGGACTAGCAAGAATGACGGTCTGCTGCTCTGCCTCCTGCTAAGAACCCTCCGGCCAGGGAGCGTCACTTTGACTCCACTTGTGAGTTTGAGAAATGACACTCCCTGACTGAAACATGGCTGGGGCTGCTCCGCCCAGTAGCCCCTACTGCCAACTCAACCTCCTTAGAGGAGAAGAGAGAGCCCCGTGTTTCTTACTCGAGAATTTATTCTCAAGCACTCATAGATTTTAACACCATTTAATTCCTCAAAATTAAATTCAGTGAAAAGTCCAAAAATGTAATTTCTCAGAATTAAATGCAATGAAAAATACAGACATTTAATACAGTCTGGCTACAATATAAAGCATTGCAACACGCGCTGATTTCACGCACAAGCTTTTTCTCCCCTCAGGAAGAAACGTGTCATTGCACGTCCATTCTGAATCCCGAGTAATAGAGCACTCGATCTAGGGAATGCAGGTGGAGATAGGGTGAGCCCGTCTCCAATCCATCCGCCAGATCCAAATGCGATCTATATCGCCGCCATGCCTCAGCGGGAGAGAACCGCGAGCTTGCATACACAGACACACTCCTCGGAGTGTGTCCGGCGGGGGCGGAGCATTTGCAGCAGAGAGAAGCGCGATCAAACTCAAACTGCGGTGTATCCCCACCCGTAACATAGTCTGGGAAGGGAACAACACAGCCCGAAATGCTGCCCGCTCTCGCCCTTGCCTTCGCTTTTTAATAAGGAGTGATAATAGACAGACAACACCAAATAAGACTGACACACACAGAGCTGAATGACAAAAAGCTGAAGCCAGCTGCACTGCACGTGCTTTTATGCTTCCTGGCCAATGACGTCATCCACCTATGACTGATTATCCATTGGTATCCATCCATTGGACTGATTACGCATACTATTCAGAGCCGTCACGCTGGAGGCGTTCCCCATAGCGTCTTGTCGACATGGCTCGAGTTTCTGAAGAGTAACTGGAGAGATTTTGCAAGAAGGAATGGTCACTGATTTCTTATCAGGTGTTCGCCAAACTCTTCAGGCAGTATAGGATAAAACTCAGGGCTGCTATCTTGGGAAAATAATTGGGTGCCAATAATTGTAGCCAATATGAACTAGAAAAAGCATTTATTTCACAATGAGATTTCCCCCCACTTTCAGTTGTTTTACTTCAATGATAGGTCAGAATTTTCAGAATTATTTTTAATGAAAGATCAAAAGGATAAACAATGAAGATTTATTTTCTCAGCCAACTTTGCTCATATTTAACATGGGTGCCAATAGTGGAGGGCACTGTATATATATACAGTGAGTTTTTCAGTTTATTCAGCCTTTGGTCAATCGAGGCACCACTTTCTCAAATCCTTGTGTTAAATCAATGCATAAATGTAATATTGTAGGATTGAAGTACATTTTAAAGGAATGGTTCCAAATAAGGTGATTGAAAGTTCCCCTAATTGTGACACTAATTGTATCCATTACCTGCATCCATTAAAACTCATATTTCATAATCAAAGTGACATATTTAAACTTAGTCCCCGCCTCTACTTAATCAAACCAACATGAAATACTTGGTTCACTGTAGCTGTAAATATTACACGATGGCAAGCAGCTATACTGGGTTAATTGGGGTCATCCACAAGTTGATATATCAGAATGATAATGCATTTTATTTATTGCTCTCTACAACATTGCATGCCATTAAATGACCGTCGACCTCAGAGAGTTAAAATATCAATGTATTGCCAATGTTACACAAAACATGTTTTTATTTGCCGTCTCACAGCTGACCCCATCCTGCAAGTTGGCGTGATTGGTTTCGTATTTAAGATGGTAGGGGTTGATTTGTAAATTGTAAGGAGGAAATACTTAGCAATAGTGCTGACTGATTAATTTACAAATAGTTTGCCTATGTTAAATACCATATTAAATCGCCAGACAGATGTGTAAAAGAACCACTTTTTTCTTATTCTCATGAACCTTTATGCAATAGAAAGGTTTTATAGATGTAAAATGTTCTTCGTGGAAACCCTTGGGGTTTTTTCCCACTTAAATGCAGTGGTTAAGTAGGAAATTAGGAAGGAAGGAATTTATTTCAGAGAAAGAAGCAGTCAGACATTCATGAAATTGCTTTCTTTGTACCATCTTAAATAGCAGTGTTTCATTCCACCTCACTTTGATGTTACTTTCCTTACAACTTTGTTCTCTTCATATTACAACTTTAGACTTTTAATGCTATAACTTTAATCTCACAGTTTTGACTGTACAGTATCTTTCAACATACTACCACTTTAACCTGAGAACTTTTACTATTCACATAAAATGACTATTATAAGATTATTTTTGAAACAAAACAAGCTTATTCTCATAATGTAAAAACTCATTTTTATGTGGTACAAAACACTATCATAGTGGGGCATGCCCTTCAGAATGAATGGATTTGCAGTGTAACCTCTAGTGCCTAGGTGCCCTAAGATGCCTGGATACTATATAACCCCTGCCAAAACTTCCTTCATTCCCACTCAAGTGTTTGTAGTCAAAATATCAAACACAGAGAGAGGGTTTCATCCTGCAAAGGCAAATAAGGAGCAGTTGTTTGACAAGCCCCCACTCCCTTTAAATTCATCTCATTCCTCTGATTTCATTTCAATATTTAATTGGCGATCTCGTCCATTATTCATGCGAAGGCGGACATACTGTAGAGGAAAGGGCACAGATGCTCAGCCCTGGAGGGGGGGAGGGGGGGGGGGGGGTTACTGTGAAATCGAGTGTGCGTTAGTAGATCTAGGTATAGCAAACGTCCAAGAGGATTGCTAATATTTTGATACATGAAGTCTAAAGCCAGATGGTTGTTTTACTTGAGTTATGTGGTGACTATGTGGTGTTCTCAGCAGTGTGACATGTTCCAAGTAATATAGGGTATATTATCTGACTCCCCACTCTCTTTCTTTCAAAGTTTATAATACTATAAATTAAATAACTCTAAAAATAACAGCAGTAAAATATACCATTGTAGCCTTAGCTCATTAAAACTATTAATATACAACTATTAACTACAAGGCCATTAACTATATGTTACGATCAAGCTGGAGTTGCCAGCCCAGTTCACTCGTTGGCACTCCAGCGTCAGACTTACTCATTGTGTTTTGTGTCTGTTTTCATTCATGGACTCTTATCAATGAACTCGTCTCCGCCCACCTTGTCTGTTGTCTTGGTTTTTCATTCATGTCTCCGCCCACCTTGTTGTTTGTCATAGTGTTTCATTCAAGTCTCCACCCACTGACCTACTTCCTATGTGTATAAATTCCCCGGATGTATGTATGTTTTCATGGTTCATTGTCGACCTGGTAGTGTTTTCATTCGTGTTCTCATTCTTTGTCGTTCTGTTTGGATATTATTGTCATCGACCACGCCTGCCCCCGGACTACCGCTCTCGCATTGCCCCCTGGATTCTGTTCGCTACCCGCACGACCTACGCACGGACTTTGACGACTCTTTTGCTCAGCCTTCTATGCTCATGTTTGCCGGTGATGACCCTGATTGCCTGTCTGTTTCTGATCTGTATGTCACAATAAACAGCTTGCACGTTAATCCGCACGACTCCTCGCTTCCTGAACGTGACATTGTCCTATAAGCAGAAGGTAGCTACTATGAATAATTTAGTAAGTATGCTTCACAAACCAGCATGGTACTAATGTAATTTCTTTTTTGGCAGACACTGTGATGGCAGCAGTGTAACCTACTGTTATTTAACTTAAAATGAAAATATTGTATATAACAAAGGTAATATTTTATGAGTAATAATAATTATTATTATTATTTTGTGCAGAACACTACAGAAAGCACACAAGTGTGAGAGAGAGGAGGGGATGGCATCAGAAAGGACCTAGAGCTGGGACACTTTCAAGGATCACACGAAGCACAACCTCACTATATACACAAGGCTGTTGGTTCTAACGTTTTATCAGAATTTGAAGAAACATTTGTACTAAAAATATTAAATGCATTTCATACAAGGCAGGGTTTTTCCTGAGTAACGAATTTCAAGGTGACTGTCAAATTTAGTGCTGCCTCTGGCTGTCAACAAAAACTGCTCAAACGCTCCTGTACTCCTTTACCACAGACACGCTTTCTGTTGCAGCTTCCGTTCTCAAACTGTTCAACACATTTCCACTGCACTAGTTTTCCACCAAAATAATGGATGAACTGTTTTCAGTCAAAAAAGTACAAGGGTTTCTCTTGCAAGTACAGTGCATGTTATAGAACAAAAACTGAGGCTTTAAATATTGTATTTGGATTTTACAGGTTTTTAACAATACATCCAAACACTTTGGGATTATTTTCATCTGTTTTATATACTGTTTTTCAAAATAAAACTGCCGTGTTTCACTTTTCAGCATTGTAAAACAATGGGAACATAGTTCAATCACGCCGTGCAAAGACAGAGGAACAACCTTAAGTGTAAACATGCCTTTATTGGCATAGAGGTGCCTTGTAGATGGAGCTCTAGCCTGGAAAATTGTATTTAGGACACACTCAGGGAGGCGTCAAATCTCGCCCACAAGTTGTTGCTATGAGACTTATCGCGAGAGGCAAAGGGTTACGTTTTAGTCGCATAACGTTGGTTCATGGAAACGCTGTCACTTCGCAATACCTTTTTATCTACTTTTATCAAATATCGCCAAAGTTTTGCACAAATCTGTAATGGAAACACAGCTATTTGTTCACAATAATGCATTAGCTGGCGTGGTCTAACGATGAACAATATATCTGAGCTACATTTATTAACCTTTTGTTAGTGTTTATTCACGTTAATTCACAGTGGACTAGATAATGCAGGCACAATTTTTCCACACTTCTGATAAATGTTCAAAACGCATTTAAATGGCCACGGTTAGATAAAACTGGAGAAAAATAGTAAAACGTCTTTATTTTTAGAAGCAGACATTAAAGAGACAAATGTTTCTTACCTGTGTGTCCAATATGCTGCAAACATTCACTGAATAACACAGGAGCTGCAGTCACAGGAGCCGCAATCACCGGGGCCAAAATCACAGGAGCCACAATTACAGGAACCACAATGACAGGCTCTGCGATCACCAGAGCCACTGTCACAGGATTCACTATCACAGGATTCACAATTACAGGATTCACAATTACAGGATTCACAATCACAGGAGCCGCAATCACAGGAGCCGCAATCACAGGATTCACAATCACAGGAGCCACCATCACTGAAGCTGCCATCACAAGAGCCATAGTCACAGGGGCCACGCTCTTTTGAAGGCCATTCAGGCGTCTTCTCCTCAGTCCTTTGCTTAGGTTTAGGACTTTGGGTTACAGTAATACAATGAAATTGGCGCTTGATATTGCAATTCATTTTGTACTTTTTATATCCTTCTTTGCTGTTCCCAAAATCCATGGTTTGTCTAGGAGGTTAAAGTAAACAGGTGAGCTGATTTGGAAGAAATCCTCAACTCTTACAGCAGATCTTTTATCTTGAGTCAATCAGGATGTGGTTTGTATGCGAGGTCTGTTGGGACTGAACTGAGTATGTGCACATGGCATGTCTCAAAC
Organism: Enteromius mattozi; assembly: GCA_032359235.1. Taxonomy (NCBI): domain Eukaryota; kingdom Metazoa; phylum Chordata; class Actinopteri; order Cypriniformes; family Cyprinidae; genus Enteromius; species Enteromius mattozi. The sequence continues at coordinate 991,281 of JAUMHE010000001.1, read as the reverse complement.
ACACTTTGTACACAGATGTGGTCAATGTGTGATAACACACCCGACAGAAGCATCAGGTTAAGAGTCCTTTACCAGAGATGGTCAGGTATGCAGAAATAATCATTTATTGTCACAACTAGTACATTGATGAAATTCTGCTTCGCATGTTTGTGTGGTTTCTCTACAAAATGAAGATATATAAATAATATATAAGTACAGCAAATAACATCCATTGATCACAATAAATATAATAACAAGAACAATAAATATAATATACTGTGTAATAAATATGCAATGATTAACACAGAAGATCGGAAAACTGACAGAAATCACTAATACTGAGCAGCTGAAACTGGACAGCTCCCAAAACAGAAGATGAAGGTGAAGCTGCTCTGCCTGTTAGTGCACTTGTGCCAAATAAATGCTTTGACTCTTAGAAATGATGTATATTAGATAAACCATAAATGGCTCATACAGTAGATTATGTCAATGTGTGTATATTTACATGCAATGCAAAGTGTATGCAACACTTAAGTATAGAACAATGGATGAATAGAATGCTACTTACTGTGAAGGGGTGCACACACCGTTAGCAGAGATCACTATAAAACTTTCATCTCTAAATCAGTTTAGTGGGTGGGGCCTCTGATCTGCAGAGTGCTGATTGGCTCGCTAGAAAGATACATCATTGTAGTCAACTTTAATGATGTGAAAATGAAACTAAGACGTATGAATACAATCACAATAGTGAGTATTTAAAAACAATATTTTTATCAGAAGGTTCTGAGGGAAAATAGCACAAGTTAAAAACTTGAGTATGCAAGACAGAATGGCATTAGCATGGAAAAGACAGTTTAAATTAAATAATCCAATATGATTGAAGCTTATACAGAAAGGTTTGAGTGCACAGCTGAGCTTGACACATAATCACAGATGAATCAGCCCCATATGAACTTTTCTTAAGCTGCAATGGATTTAAGAACCATAACTGATGTGCTGCAACTCTTGTGCAACATTTATTTTCATTATGATTTCATCATTGCCAAGGTCTATATGTAAACCCTTTCAGTGTCACAGAATTGGAAACAACAACTGCAACAAAAGCCCAAAGAATAGAGTTGAGGAAAACTAGTGTTTATCACATTATACCATCACATTATATTTCAAAGAAACAGTCTCTTTCTCTCACACACGCACCTGTGATATATTTTACTGTAATTTGGTCTTTTCCTCTAAAGCTCTGTTTACTTTTGGTTTCACTTGAGCAGGAAAAAAAAAAAACAGAGTTGTGAATTTCTTCTAACGGGTAATATGATCACCAGCCCTAACCAAATTTTGTAAGTACTGAAGTTTGTTAATGGAAAATTTAGATACTCCAGCAAGAAGACTATAACAATAGTCATGTGAAAAGACAAAAGGGTTCTTCAACCTCTCAGCAACTTAGAAGGACAACACAGGATGTAAATGTGCTAAATTTCAGAGGTGAAAAATGTCTCAACTCTTTCCTGCCCAAAAAGCTTGAATGACAGCATAGCATCAAAGATGACACCAAGATTTTTTTAGTTTGCTTTGAAACTCCACAGCAACATCACCAAAAAAAAGTAAGAGAACCAGTATTTTGCAGTTGATGGTGAGAGCCGAGGCACAAAACATCCATTTTGGAGCTGTTTAAAAAAATGTAAAAAAAAAAATTATTCTTAGACATCCAATTTTTGATCTAAGTGATAAACTTAGAAAGATGCACAATGTCCATGTTCACCTGGTTTCGAATGAATATAAATCTGTGTATCATCATCATAAAAATGATAATTAGGTCAAGAGATCTTACTAGTTGACCAAGTGGGTAAAAATATATACTTAAAGGGACCCAATACTGACCCCTGTGGGACACCAGTATAAACAGGACCAACCTTGGATCAAAAGACACCCATAAAAACAAATTGACTGCAGTCAGTAAGAGAGGACCTCTGACAAACCAACTATACATATATATATGTTATGTTTTTTGTTTTTTTCTGCTTCAATTAAATGTTTATTCAGTTCACAACCTCTAATATTTTAGCCAGGAATGGAAAATTTGCGATCAGGCTAAAATTAGAAAGAATGTGTACATCAGACTAGTTGCCAAAGAGTCATTTATTGTAACAAGAAATTCAAATATTTGTGCGAAAATTGTTCTATGTTCTATAAGAAAGAATGACTGGTTTACATCTGTCGATCTAAAATATGGGGTTTTTTTTTTCCACAGGAATTTTCTGTTCAGAGAATAAATGCTTCTTTGTTTTTCGTCTACCAAGGCATGTGTTACATGTTCACAGTCCTTCCTTTTGGGCTCTCCCTCAGTCTACATAGATGATTAGCTGATCATAGTCGATTGAAGAGAGAAAGTGATGCAAAACACTGCCCGTGTGCTTTCTGACATCACAGAACTCAGCTTCCAAGTGAATGTGAGAAGAAGCAGTTTGACTTCTGCCCAGCATGTGAACTTTCTATTTGTCTGTGAATTCCATCACAATGTGCACACGCTTGTCCCAAGAGTGCATTCTCTTTCATGAACTGCCTCTCGCAGTTTAGGAAAGAAGCGAGGGCACAGTATCGTACGTGACTCTAATGGGTGCGGCTGTCCATCTCCTGTCTCTGGGCCTTTTGAGGATAAGGGTGTTCCTGAAGTGGGTTCTAGGTATTCAGAATACCAAAGCCACTTCTACATGATCCTTATGTGATTGCAAGTAGTGTGTGTTTGAGGAGTGGTGTGAGAGGTGCCAGCTGATTTTTAAAATTTTTTTTTTTTTTTATAAAATTAGGATGAAGTCAAGTAGTGCCGAAAGACAAGTTTGAAGATTAACAGTCACTCACAGATCTCAGACTTCAGGAGGGAAAGTAGATTTATAATAGTGAGTGGAAATAGGTGGGTGCTGAGCCCATGGTTGTTCTAGAAGTAAGCATCAATGTCTTGTGACTGTGACAACAGAGTGGCGAATTTGGCAATCTTGGTGTTCTCTGGCAAATGCCAAAAGTCCTACACGGTGTTGGGCTGTAAGCACAACCCCCACCTGTGGACGTCAGGCCCACATACCACCCTCATGGAGTCTGTTTCTGACCGTTTGAGCAGACACATGCACATTTGTGGCCTACTGGAGGTCATTTTGCAGGGCTCTGGCAGTGCTACTCCTGTTCCTCCTTGCACAAAGGCGGAGGAAGCGGTCCTGCTGCTGGGTTGTTGCCCTCCTACGGCCTCCTCCATGTCTCCTGATGTACTGGCCTGTCTCCTGGTAG
>JAUMHE010000001.1:947981-963906 GCA_032359235.1 Enteromius mattozi | reverse complement strand
CTCTCTCTCTCTCTCTCTCTACAAATGCAATTAATAAGTCATTAAATGTTTATAAAGTTGTACTTTCTGGGCTCAGTTAGAAAAAGAGACATTATAACAGCTCATTGATGGCTTTCTGTGCCATAAAGCGCTCCCTAGCGGAATAAACTGTATGCTTCATACGAAATAATTATTATCCGACAACATTTGCCTCCCATAGATGCAATTCTCCAGATGACCAATCCCGCAACGCATCCGGGTCACGTAATAACCACACAGCCAATCAGATGGTCCTTAAGTGGGGAGGATCACTTCTAGAAAGCTGATGAACATTATAGAAGGATTTAGAATAAATGTTTACTTAAACTTCAAGTCTATCTATAAGGGTTATGTGGAATAACTCAGAACAGGGAAAACAAAAATGCAATAAAAATGAATTGTAGGCATTATATTTGTTGAAATATATGTTATGTCTTGTCGTTTAATTACATTATATTTGAGTGTTTCGTGGAATAGTGGAATAATACAAATATAAGCAATTAATTTGAAATCTTGAAAAATAATATTTATGATATATTTGAGAATTATATGCAAAAAAAAAAAAAATTCTGAATATAAATCTTAAAAAATACTATTTAAAATAAGAGTACTTTTAGTCAGTTTTAATGTTATTTTTACCAACATTACAATTGGCTGTTAGGGTCTATATTTGTGTGTGTGTGTTTATTTATGTAGATATATGGAAAATAGCTGTTTTGCATCTCTCTCTCTCTCTCTTTCTCTCTCTCTATGACATGTTTTCGCTCATACACAGAAATAATGTTACAAATAAAAACTGTTTCAGAGCCGCTTCTGCTTTCTTGCTCTGGTAGATCTTCGTTCCAGCAAACGTCAAACACAACAAGAGTGTCTTATAAAATAATGTTGTTTTTTTATGGTTAGCGTTTTTTCTGAATTTCCATGATGTGAGTGCTGCTTGTGAATATCTATATATATATATATATATATATATATATATATATATATTGGACATGCAAATGCTGGAGCCCTTGATTTCCCAACACTGTAGTTCAGTCTCTTCTCTGCAATGAAAAGGCCCTTGATTCTTCACTGACTGGGGTTTATTCCTGCCATGTGTTGTAAATGATGTCATCAGTGATTGTCTTTGTGTCGACTGACTCAGCTGAGAGAAGACAAGCCAGAAACACCCACGAATATACATGGGTCTGAAATGTCACGCTCACATGCGAACATAATGCTCAAACTGTAAAACAGCCGCCCACTTAAACTGCTGTCATGATGAAGACGGTCCACCTACTCTGATTTAATTGAATCCTCCTCCGGGCCTCGAGTCTCAGCACAATAGATCTTCTGTGAGGTGCAGTGAACACGTGACAAACAGCAGCCATTACTTTTGTTCTTACAGATTAATTACTGAAGTGCTTTCTGGGCTCCTGTTTGTGCTGCGTGATCTTCTGAGTGTTTCTTTTTTCTTCTGTAATGTAATGAGAAAACTCAGGGTGAGTCAGTTTTAATTTCATTTCAGCTTTAAGGAAGAGTGTGTAACTGGAGGCCTGCAGGTGGCGCTAGTGCATTATACTTTCATGCTTGCCCACAGTGAAATATGTTGTTTGCATGTGAATCTGGCGTCAGTGTTGATGCGATGAGTGTAAATGCACACGTACACTCTCAGCTGGAAACACTGGTCACTTCAGCGCTGACCTCTGTGACCTCTGTGGCAGACACAAGGGACACAAGGGATGTTTTCACAAGAAGACTTCAAAATATGAATTTGATTTAATCAACGCATACAGCTACTGAACTTCTTCATGATAGAAACGCTCTTTGCATGCATGCAAAACACTTAATTTTGTACTTTCCAGTGATATCATTGACTTGATTGCACAGATTCACAGACAGAAATGCCTTTAACTGAGAATTGAGTGTTTAATCTGGTCATTTTACATTACTGACACATTATTTATCACTACAGAGTGCTTTGACACAACCTGTTGTTAAAAGCGCTATATAAATAAAGTGGACTTGACTACATCTATCTATCTATCTGCTTGATATCTTGTATAATTGCAAAATGTTAAGTAAACAATATTATTGTTGAGCTCTTCAACATTTAAAGATATCAAGTTTATAAGTTTAGTTTTAGATAATATCTAAGAAATCATTAAGACGTCAACAGACTGAAGTGTTTGAGTTCAGAGAATGTTTTGGGCCTAAAGCAGCAGATCAGTCCTGCTATCATGAAGAACTTTCAATGAGATAACCTTCGGAATTAGGTTATAAAAAGATTAGGGAAGATTCAGAAGCAAAGAGCTACAGATGTTCAAGAAGGATTTGACGTGTTAGTGGTTGACTGTCTGAAACTGTCCAGACATTAACAGTCTTCAGCACTTCACTGGTTTACCTCTGAAGCGAGAAGTGACTAAAAGGACGTCACTTCTGAGAAAAGCCAACATGAAGTCAAGCTAAGAGTTTGCTGTGACTCTCAAACCATTGAGACAAAATGAGACGAAAATAAGCTAAATAAAATACAAAACGCTATGATGCAAACCAACAATCAAGTGCAAGTAACAGCATCCCATTTCACAAAAATATGCTCTAACGTACTAACGTTCCCATTAAGTTATAAAAATGTTTAAAATGCCTGTTTTTTTAAATGTTACGGATGCGATTTTCTGAACGTTACAACAACAGTCGTTTTATATCGGCAAACATTATTGGAATGTTACCTTTTAATGTTTTATGAACCCTTTAAACAAGAAAAACATTTAAAAAGTAGCCAGAACGTTTGTGTGCTAATGTTTGGGGAACGTTGCCAGAATGTTGTGGTAATGTTCCCTGTTAGTGGAGAGGATGTTCAGAGCTTTCTAAGCCTGGATGCTTGATGAAATGAATGAATAGAGCCAAACCCTGATAAGTCCTTGAGAAGAACCAGTCTCAGTTAGTCAGAGATCTGCATGTGGAGCAAAAATGAATTTTCAAGAAGCACAGTGACCCAAAAACATCTTTTTATGAACCTTTGTGTTATGGCCTGAAAACTGAAGCACATTTGCTGTGTAACTTATACAAACGGTGCACAGAGAAGCAGCATTCAAAAACCCAATTTATAGCTACTGACTCCAGGTTAGAGATGGATTGCTCTCAGCCCACGTGAAAATCCATCAATCTGTATTTCAGATTTTTTAAATAGTTAATGAAATGTAAAATGTGCTCAGATTATCACCACAGCAGTACGAGTCAGAAAGTGAAGCACTAACGAAGATCAGTGGGAGTGAATGTGGGAGGAAGAGTTTATCTGTCCATCTGAACAAACACAGAGAGAGGGAGGTAAGGTGTGTGCTGAATATCTTGCATTCTCCACTCCATCTCCTCCTTCACTCCACAGGCACCTTCACTCAAGCGCTCGGCATGCTGGGAAAAATAACACTGGATTCCGGGAAACCGGGGCCTTTTTTGAGCCTTTGCAAAACAACATCTGCCAGTTTGTGCAGCTGAGCTGGTTTTGTTTTGTCAGGGTGAACTATGGGAAATTGGAGGCCTTCGTTCGGACAGGTTCAAACCCAGTTCTCATAGCAAATTGGACAATGACTTTCAAGCTCTGTTCCAGCAGCCTACTGAAAAAGCACTGAAGCAGGAATAATATGCTGTCTTGTGAAAAACCTTGTCTTCAGGTCACACATCATGTATCGTGACACTGACGGCGCGGTGAAAAGTCATTGCATACAATTTTAGATAAATGTTCATCTAAGTAATACAAATATAGATTTTGTGTTTTTATACACAAAATTATAAATTGCAATCAATAATGGTGCTGTTCACTGTTAATTCGTGTTTATTTACATAGTTATTAACATAGTTAATGTTAATTTATAAATATTGTGATATGTTTTAAATATTATATAAATTACATATTGTAGTAATATAACAATATAATGCATTGTATAAATATTATACTATTTTTCATTTTTAATTTGCGTAAGATTAACTAATGTCATCTTATTAAATTTTACATTTATAAAATGTATACCTAGAAACTACTACTAACCATGATTAATAATTTTTTTTTAATAATTAGTATAATTATTACTTTTTAATTTTATAATTATTTTTCAATTCAAATAAAGTTCGAACATTTCTATAAGTTCCTCATGGATTAAAGTCTCATCATTATGTGTGTAGTTTGAGTTTTTGCATGTGAAGAAAGCTGCTTTAGTTTGATGGACCATAATGCAAAAATAGCAAGTATTTGCATGTAAATGTGTGTGTTTGTGGGATTTTTGTAATCGATCGGCCTCCACTCATGATCAAAGTGAGCCTGCGCTGCTTCAGGATTCATACATGTGGGCTGTTTCATGTGTGATAATGAGAAGAAGCCTCTTTAGTACTTTGCATAATGTATGGTGATTTTAGGCTGTAGAGCTTTTAGCTGTGAACTGAAAATGTGAGGTGTTACAGAATATACCTGCAGCCTTTGAAGTGAGCTTGATATGCTTAATAATGCACCCTAGATAAACCACTCACATATCCTTAGCAGCGTCTTCTGATGAATGATATATTTTATATACTTTTTGCCCATGGGATGCATTTGTTTCTTTGATCTATTGATGCGAAAAGAGGTCCTTTTATGTTTTGATATGAAATGTTTCTGAAATTATTTATTAATAATGACTTATTACCAGCAGGGTACCTGAAACTAAAATTAAAGCTAAAAAAAATTAGTAATTCTCATTACTTTAAATAATACTTAACTGGAAATACACACACACACATATATATATATATATATATATATATATATATAGCCTATGTGTGGGTCAAAGACGTCAAGATGTCCACATCAAAATACATATACAAAAGTGATTTTATGTCCCAAGAAAGGACATTAAATGTAAGTAAAGTGTCTACTTTTAAGATTTTAGATACGTTTTTGAAGAATAAAATGTTGAAACTTGGTTGAAATAATGTTACATTGTCATTCAGTGTAACTCAACATGCTTATTCTGACTTGTACATATTAAAATATATGTAAAAGAATAACGGACAATATTAAATTTTACCATGTTTTAAATTCTTACTGACAATGGGGTAAAAACTTAGGAAAGTGGCAAATTGTAAAAATGTAAATTAGTATTTGAGGTGAAAGTAAAGTGATTTATTATGTCATAATTACATTTTTGCTGTAAATATGCCTGACATAACTGTTACATTTTAGTGTAATGTATCACATTTATTTTTTGCTCAGAAAAACAAAGACTAAATTGCAATTAAATCAAACAGAAAGCCTTTTTTTAACTTTGAGAAAAACTTACAGAATTATTATTAATTACTGAAAATAAACATTTGGCTAAGTTTATTAAAATCAAGCATGAATGCATTAGTTATACATGAACTAACAATGAACTTTCAAAGATAATGTTGATATCAGAAGTCATCTGGTGATGGGAGACCAGTGAAGACTGAGTTGATTTTGGTATGATATCAGATCTGAGCAGATTCTGAGCAGCAGAGTGTCTGTTTAAAGTCACTGAAGAGATCAGTGTTCGTTGATTCTGATTAACAGAGAATGTGTTGAGTTTGAGAGCGGCTGATGTTGCACGTGTGTCAGTAACACATCGAGGGCCCCGAGGGGCCACGGGTCCCCTGATGATCCGTGTTTGTGGAGCATGTTCTGATCCGCACCTGGGCTCTGCTGGGAAGGGCATTCCACTGAACCAAAATGGGTCATAACGCCCTGAACATGAACCAATCCAGTACGAGAGACGCTGACGTACATGCTTACGACAAACATCATCACAAAACCATCACTTTCAACAAATAGCTTCTTCACATTCTGCAGCTCTGTAAACTCTACAACAAAGAGTGTTAATAGAGTGTGAAAACTAATGAGAGAGATTGTGTTAGAATGTTATTTCTTTTTTACTGGCCTATTTCACACTTCTTCTTAATTCTTGAATTATTACATTTAAAATGATTTTGAAGTAAAAAAAAAAACAAATAAATAAATACATTTATGAATTTATAAAATTAATTTTATATGTATATATATATATATATATATATATATTAATTTAAATAAATTTTTACTATAATATATAAAATAATATAATACTATTTCATAAATTGTATAAATATTACTGTTCTTTGTTAAATAATAGTTGATTTTAAAATGTAATTGTTAAATTAAAATATACTAATATTATTTCATAAATTGTATAAACATCAGCTGCTAATACATTTGCTATTTAAATATAACCAACTTGTCAAAAAAGAAAAATTAGGATATTCAATTATATTTACATTAAAAATACCTTAATCTATTTTTCTCATTAATCAGAAATTTAAGGACTATATTAAAAATAATACGTTTTTATAAACAAAAAAACATGAAAGTAATGTTTACAGCATTTATTAATCTGTTAATGTTAATTTATAAATATTGTGATATGTTTTAAATATTATATAAATTACATATTGTAGTAATATAACAATACAATGCATCGTATAAATATTATACTATTTTTCTTTTTTAATTTGCATAAGATTAAATTTTACATTTATAAAATGTATACCTAAAAACTACTACTAACCATGATTAATAAATTCCTTAATTTTGTTCACTTTTTAAAAAAAAAATAATTATTAAAATTATTACTTTTTAATTTTATAATTATTTTTCAACTCAAATAGAGTTTGCATATTTCTATAAGTTCCTCGTGGATTAAAGTCCTGCCCTACATGTTTTCTCATTGAATATCCTGTTGCACTGAGAAATACATCATGTTATGGAAGGCTGTGAATGTGGTTCTGAAACGATCCTGCTGTGTTCATCTTCCAGCAGCTGCTGCAGACTCTCAGTCGATTGCTCAATATCCTCCACATTCACGCTCCAGACAGCTCTAGACTGAAGCGCAGCACGTTTGCTTCGGTTTAATGAGCACCTCTGAGCTCTCAGACACACGCGGAACAGATCTACAGCCTCATTCACAGACTGAGAGACGAGAGGAGGACACAAATACAGCTGATCTATTACAGTCCAGCTCCACTAGTAGGTCATAAATCTGAAAATGGGTCACGGGTCTGTTGTGATATAGCTATAACCATGCTGGAGTGTTCTGGGTGGTTGCCAGGGTGTTGCTTTGTGGTTGCTAGTGTGTTACTGAACCAAGTCAAAGGTTTAGAACAAAACTTCCTCTATAACAAACAAACTATGTATGTTTAGTCAGTTAGCAGACACTTTTATCCAAATAAAGAAACGAGGACAATAGAAGCAATCAAAATCTACTTTTTTGTTAAATGTACAACAATAAAAAACAATAATACAAAAAAAAAATTTTTAAGAGCATTTTGCATGATGTAACTAAATTACATTATGTTCAAAACATTCAGTTTTTTTATGACGTTATTAATTCATTTATTTAGTTATTTCTTTTGTTGTATGCAAATGTTAAGGGAACATTCCATTCTATATCCAAACATTAAGAGAATGTACATTAAATGTTCTCTGAACATTTTGAAACAATTTGTTACTTTTTAATTATGTCTCTTTAATTATTAAATTAATTTTTTTTTAAATACTATAATTTATTTTATATCGTAATATTTAAAATATTAAAATAGTTTGATGTAAATAGTTGAAATAAGTTTCTATTTAAATATAAACAATTAAATAATTTATTTTTTAATGAATTGTACATTTTAATGCATATTTTTCAAACATTATGGAAGCATTAATTTTTTATTTTATCAAAACATTCTGAAAGAAGTAGTAACATTAAAAAAAAAAAAAAAAAAGACAAGCATCCACCTAAACATTCCATAGAAAATGTATAATAAATAGTGTTTTGTTGTTGCTTTCATTTGGAGAATGTTACTTTTGAATGTTCTGAACTTTCTAAAACAAATCGTTACATTTAAAAAATGTTAAATGATTAAAGTTAAGTTAGGGAATTAATCATTCACATTTTTTAACTACTTCATATTTTAAAACGAATCTCTGTTTAAATTAAAGCTTTAAATATTAGATGAAAGTCCTACCAAAATAATTAGGGGGGAAAAACGTAAATAACACTTTTGTGCTTAAGTTTAGAGAACATTATTAAAGAACAGAGAACTTGGAATAAACATTGTATCAGTGTCACTGGAAGCTGTGTAATAGAATCCTTTTTATCGGTTTGATCCCGATCAGCTGATTTCCTTCATATGAGCTGTGAACCCTTAAGGCCACTGTATGAATATTTGGTATAAGAAACATTCAAATGATTAAAAACGTAATTAACACAATCCCGCTTTGACAATTTTTCTGTAAGCCACAAGCGCCTAATTAAGGTTGTGGATTGATGTTAATTAGTGTTATGGCAGGCAAATCCTGGTTGAGGAATGAATCCTGTGCAGTTCGGCGTGTTTCAGTGAAACAGATGCTCGTGATGCAGAGGCCTTCAACATCACAGTCCATAACTGATGACGTCATATTCAGGCCAGAGGAAACATTGTATGCAAGTGGGAATGTTATATAACCCTACATCATACGTGGTGTATTTATGAGTGACAGAAGATGCAAAAAGACAAAAACAATGATTCAAACTTCTGTCCTTGCTTCAAAACAATGAGAACATTTATATGCATGATAGTAGATCATCCAACACAGAGAATGGCATATTGTGCTTCATTACTGTGCACAATTTTAATTGCATTGCAATTTTAATTAGCTGTTTATTGCATACCGTTCTAATTTTTAGAAAGTAGTAAGCAGCGTACTATATATTTGTGTATATATATATTGTGCAGTATGACTTTAGTATTCCATTCAGAACATTACCACACTTGTTTTGTTTCTCTCTAGCATGCAGAGATGCATCTGCTGATGTGAGTCACCATCAATACCTCCTCCTGCTGCTGCTGCTGCTCTTTATAGCAATAGTTCATCCAAAAAAATGAACATTTGTTGACAGTTTCCTCACCCTCAGGCCATAAATGATGTTAATGACTTTGTTTCTTCATCGGATTTGGAGACACACAGCATTGCTTCACTTGCTTAGCAACAGTGAATGGGTGCCGTCAGAATGAGAGTCCAGACAGCTGATAAAAACATCACAATTATCCACAGCACTCCAAAATGATTCTGTGGTGAAGTAAATACTACATAAAAACAAATGCACTTTCTACATTAAATAATTTAGTTAACGCAAAACGTAAAACATTAAAATATATTCTATATTAGCACTCTGTTTAAGCTTGCAGAAATTAAAGTTTGAACTTATAAGCATGATTTACTTGGAATTGTTTGTTATGTTTACAAGGATTCTTTAAGTAACTATCAAAGTTATAATCCAGTTTTTCCCATCATGCACTGGGGCATGAATAATTAAAAAGATCAAATTTGTCACTGCTTTATGGTTGCTTTTGTTGTTAGGTTTAGTACTTTAATGTTTCGTGCCATCTGGGGTTATTTTCTACTGAAAATGACCAATTAAAACACTCAAACTCAAATACTCAGTTGCTTACATATTTACAAGTGAACCAGGTGCTTTAATAGCATGCTCTTCTCTTCACAGTACATAGTCTAGGCCTCAAAACCAGACACACTAACCTCAAGAATGGTGACAACCAGCAAATGTTAAAAATATGAGCTTTTTACATTACAGTACAACAAATAGCTAACAATAAGGACAACAAAAAAAATCATGCAAACAGTAAAATAATAATCCTATAACAGTAACTGCATAATTTATTCATGCTGCAATGCATGCTGGAAAAATTGTTTCCAAGCTTTTTTTTTTTTTTTCTTACGTAACTCCTACTCCAATTTTTTTATAGTGTGGAGAAGACAAAAGCTGTTGTTTCTAAGAAATAAAACTCACCATTAAGATGTTTTTAGCGTTCATAATAACAAATAAATAAATAAATAAATAAAAATAAATCCATCTCCTTGTTTCTCACATCAAAATCCAGCCACATGTTGGTTTAGAGCTATTTTGGTTTGTAAACTGTTCTTGATCTGTGCAGATTTCTCTCCTGATTCAGACCAGAACACTTTTAAACTGGAGGAAGCGTTATTATAGAGAGAAGAGAGTTTCTTTGTCTTCTCCAGATGTTAACTGCTGGACTGGAGTGCTGTGGATTATTGTGATGTTTTTATCAGCTGTTTGGACTCTCATTCTGACGGCACCCATTCACATCCATTGCTGAGACACTGATGCAGAGACACATTTCTCTGAATCTGATGAAGAAACAAACTGATCTACATCTTGGCTGGCCCGAGGGTGAGCACATTTGAGCATTTCTGGCTGATGATTTAATGAAATGAGAGCCACTAGATGCTGCTCCGTCCGTGAAGAAGCGTCTTTCCATTACTCATTCTAAGAGGTCACGGTTTTCCACAGCAGGAGACTCTCGCTCTCTCTAGGCAGCGTCCTTAAATCATCTTGACCCCGTTTTGGGCAACATTAATGACCGTCGTCATATATTTTAAGAAACACATCCTTGCGTTGTATATGGAACAGATTATGATGCTGAAAGAGGATTTGGAACCAGCTTTGCAGATTGCTTTATAATGGTAAAGGTTGGGATTTGAATACATTATTGTGGACACAGTCCAGACTAAAGCCTTTTAAAATGGACTGAGATGTGCGATTACTATTCCGTCACGTGTTCGGAAGCCACTTTGGTTTGAGACGCAGCAGAATAGATCAATGACAAGCCAAACGTAAACCGCAGCACACTTTTTTTTTTGCATTCCCTAAAGGATGAGCCGATGGAAGCCACAGGTCAAAGGTCGCTGCGTGACAAAGCTCCCACAGATGGGAAATGACTTCAGGGACACGACATGATATTTACTTCCTTTATCTTCTTCACTGAGTCTCTGGAGAGGCACATTAAGCCATAATTACAAAGGGTTCATGTGTCCGTGTGTGTGTTTGTGAGAGGCAAACAGATAAAGAATAAGACCGCTTGTGTTTGACGTTACAGTAGAAATGTCACTAAAAGGAAAGACTGCTGCTGATAATGTGGATGGAAGAGAAGGCATGAGAGTTCATTGCTTATGAGATAAAATTATAGATGCCGAGACCTTTAAAAAAAACAGAGCGGAGGTTCGCAACTTTTTTCAAATTAATTTTATAAAATGTAATAGGGAACCTATTTCTAAAACACTAATAAATGACAAATAAAATAATAATGAATAAATAAAACATTACTTTATTGTATTTTATGCCAAATAAAGATACAAATCATATTTTTCATATTTTCATTTTATTTACAGCATACATTTAAGATAGTACTTTGTAGAAAAACGTGACATTTTACATTATATAGCTACTTTTTAATAACAGTAATGAATAAGATGCTTTATAAGAAAGAGGTTTACATTAATAATCTAAAAATTACAATCACTTGGGTTCTTAAATATAAGCTACTTTTCTTTTGCTTTGTCAGTTGCAAATTTACAACAATATTGTAATATTGTTTATATTATTTTAATATTTGGTAATATTTTGATTGGTTTTATTTTTAAATTTTGACATTTTAGTTACAGTTTTACGCTTTTGCCATTTTATTAGTTTTTAATATTTCTATTCTATTTAGTTTTTATTTTAGATTTAGCTTTTAAAATTAAATTTATTTTAATTGTATTTTTATTTAGTTGTTTTATTTAATTTTATTTTCGCCAAGGCAATTTATTTTAGATTTTTTTTCTTTTTTTTTTAATTAATGACAATTTTAAAATTAGTTTTAGTTTTAGTTAACAATAACAATAAATTACACATAAACAATAAATAATAATAAATTACATTTTGAGATATAAAGTAGCAATATGATAAATAAGTCACAATTATCTAAACAATTTTTGGAAACCAGCTTCTATAGATTGGTGCGTATTTTAGATGGTAGCGTGTAATATTTTGTCCCCATTTTTGTCCCCAAAGCACCCCCTCTGAATTATTATTACATTTTTAAAGCGTCTCGACTGGCCAAGACATTTAGCACATTCTCCAGCTGCATTTGATCTTTTAGGTCAAGATCTTCAGAGGGAGATATTTTTAGGTCACAAAGAGATACGCATCCCATGGAACGCATTAACCATGCATGATAATTAAACTTTCATACTGTATGTTCTGTAATAGTGTTTGTTAGTTCCAGGTGAATAATGCAGCAGCAGCACTGTGGGCATTTTCTAAGGATTTCTGCCATGTTCTCACAAGCACGTGTGTTGAAATGAAACATGTTTGTGTTATGTAATCTCTCTGAGAGTGTTCCAGTAAAACACAATGATTATTCCTACTGAGTTCAAATGCAGTTAGACTGCGTGAATCTGAAGGAACTTAAAGCACAACTTTAAGATAGTATTTTGATTAAAAAAAACAATAACAACTCATAGACATATTAAGTGATATGTTTATCACTTAATATGTCTTTTTTATGTAAAATTTTATTATGTATTTATATATAAATAAATTTAAATTTATATATAAATTTATTCATTTGCATTGCAATAATAAGCAATTATTTCTAATAATTCTTGTTCTTAAATACAAGCTTTACTGAATTTTTTTAAGTTAAAATATATCTTACATTCTTGCAACAGTGTTGTTTTGGTATTATGTATCTACTATATTATTTATTAATATTTTGAATTATATTAAGTTTGTTTAAGTGCTGCATCTGATCATTGTTTTAAGCATTTCTTAATATGTCATCTATACATTTAATTAATTTTTATTTCAAGTTTAGTATTTTTTTAGGACTTCGACTTGGGAAATATTTCTAATATTCATTCTTATTCATGCAAAAAATAAAATAACTTTTAATGATCAATATTTATATTAAGAATTAATATTATGATTTTTTCATCTTACATTAAATTTAGTAAGATTAGGCTTTAATTTATGATTTAAGGTGTAAAAATATAAGCTTTGTTTTCAAATAAAGTAAATCGGCAGACATGGACTCTCCCATATCTGCCACAACAATAAGTAGGACAGACTTGTAAATTATGAAGAAGCAGCCATAAATTCACAGAAAAAAAGGGTAATGGCTGTTTTTTTCTTCCTTGGCACAGATACGGTAACGGATGCAGAATGCTGGAGTTTGCCGGGAGGAGAGAAACCGCTCTGCTGGGATTTTCTCTCAGTGTTTGAGAATGAGAGATCCATCTCTTCAGACTGAAGTGTTTGTTTTAAAGCGTTCGGCTCTTATTGGCTCTCATAGCGATCTCTGCTTGACCCTGCCTGTCATTCTGACAGACAGCTGATGAAGCAGGTCTCTTGGCTGTCTCACAGACATCACAGCACTGACCTTAAGCACCGCTCCTCTGACTCTAGCTCTGTTTAGTTCTCCAAATCAACCCGGATCTCCAGCAAAGTTCCCACAGCCGCAGATGTGAGTTGTTGACAGTTATTGATCTCATTATGTGTGAGGAAAGAGCGTGGAGTGATATGAAATAGGCTACTGTCTTTTTTCTATACAACCTTTTGCTTGGATAGTTCACCCAAAAATGAAAATCCTGTCATTTACACAACCTTAAGTTCTTCCACACCTGTTTCTGGTAACATTGTAACACTTTTTCCCTCAATAATTTCTTAATTTGCTGCTTATTAATAGTTATAATATGGTTGTTACGTTTAGGTATCGAGTGTGATTAGGGATGTAGAATCATGAAGGTCATGTAAATTTATGCATTAATATGTGCTTATTTAGCACTAATAAATGGCTAATATTCCAGTAATATGCATGCTAATAAGCAACTAGTGTAACCTTAAAATAAGGTGATACTGAGTTTATTTCTTCTGTTGAACACAAAAATAGATATTTTGAAGAATGTTGGCAACCAAACAACTGATGGTAGCCATTGACTTTTTGATGCATTGATATTTTTGCTTGTTTGTTTAGAACATAATATAAATTTGCTAAAAGTAGACTATATTTGACAGTCAGATATTAGTAGAGCAAATTAGTAATGCTTCATGCATGAACTAAAAACCTCTGTTCTTTATCGCTACAAAAATGTCTATTCTTGTCACATCATGCTCTTTACAGATAAAAATATGCAGTGTGAACATCTGTATGATAGCGGTAGTGAACAACGAGTGTGATCTCGAACAGAACGTACTAAGAAAGTGACCAGAAAATGACTATCAAGTGCTTATTAAAAGGAGCAAGAAAATAGAGGGAGAACAACTGATTATTATGATGCATTCTTCTTTTTTAACATGCATTTATGGATAGTGCAGCTGAAAAGGACCATAATTAGAGGTGTTTGCCAAGGCGTCACATGATACTGCTCATAGTTAGGGTTATAATTTGAACAAACCACTTTCATGCAGTCCAGCATGCAGCATGTTTGAATAAGCTTGGAAAATTACTAAGAGCTCTTTGGGAAAATGTGCAAGACACCGAACACCAACAATTCACCACAGTTTACAACTCTAAAACATTTAATCCTTCAGTCCTTTTTACACAAATTAAGATTTGAGTGATGCAGATTATTGATAATAAACACTCATTTTTGTGTGGTTCCTTGCACAATGTTAGGATCTTTTATACATTGTACATACATTCTTGATGCATTAGCTGCTCAGTGAGAAAAGAACGCTTGGGAACAAGTCTTATAAAGCAACCTAAAACATAATGGAGGCTTATGGTAATTGCGACTATCTGTCTCACAATTCTGATTATATTCTGATTATAATAATTATAATTCTGATTATATATGCAATTATGAGTGTCTGTTGCACAACTGAAACTTTTTCCCCCTATTTATTTATTTATTTATTCAATGGCAGAAATATAAGTGCGAGATGTAAAAGTTATAATTCCAAGAAAAAAGGCTAAATTCTGAGAAAAATAAAAATCATACTTGCGATATAAACCTGCAACTCTAAGGAAAAATGTAAGAATTGTGACATATTAACCTAAAAAAAAAATCTGATTTATTAGATAAAATGCCAATTTCCAAGGAAAAGGTGAAAACTGTGAGACGCAAACTGAGAATTTTTAGGGAGGGGTGAAAAAAGGTCAGAATTTTTATATTTTGACTCAGAATTCTGAGAAAAATTGTAAGCTTTGAATTTAACTTAAAAAGCTGGGAGGGTCAAAAGTCAGAATTCCAAGAATAAAAAGTCAGACTTGTGAGATTTAAACTATTAATTATGAGTTTATAACTTGCAGTTTTGAGGGAAAAAAAAGTAAAATTAAAAAGTTGCAAATGCCTTGTTTTAGATGTTCTATCTTTTGTTCTATCTTATATCACGTTTTATTACACAAGCATGGTTTAGTGTGTGACATTGATTCATACAGTAAAGACTTGTTCTTCTTTCTTCATTTAAAGGGCAGATAACAAACTAAATAATGCATTACTGCTACCTGCTGTTTGACAAGACCAGTGAAATCCTAGTTCTGTGCTGTAAGATCCTCTCTGCAATATTCCAGCTACTTTCAATAAGCGTCAGAAAAGCTTACTGAAAGACATGCGTGTTGTAAGAACGCACAGCAAAGCCTCAGATATAAAAACATTGTCCGGTTATGCAATGTTTTCTCATTCGAATCATGCAGTTTCCTATTAATACTATAAAAGTGTATGCAGCACACTAGGGAATGCCAAGATGGCATTACTTTTATGATGTCATGAGCAATCTGTTATTTTTTTAAATTGCAGCGAAATCCTTTGTACTTTGTGAATAACTGCAGCGGCTGATGTATTAGAGGCATGATTTCTGCATGACCGCACAGGACAGGAGAGGCCCTCCATGCGTATCTAATCTATGAACATTAAGATGTTTGAAAAAGTTGAGTCTGAACCAGGGCCGTGCAGAGACGTTTAAAGGGGCGGGTGCTGAAAATCATAAAATGGGGCAGACAAACCAGGCTGAATGACTACAACTTACAATCACTACAAATCTAATATGTAAACTCCTTATACGAGGAGCAATATCAA
>JAUMHE010000001.1:928163-941401 GCA_032359235.1 Enteromius mattozi | reverse complement strand
CCCCCCCCGCCCCCCCCGCCCCCGCGCTAAATAAGAGGGGTTGATGATGTCATCTAATAAGGAAAGTTGTTCTCAATCCGCTTTTCTTTGGTGTTTGAGAGCAGAAATGGGGACTAAATGAATTGTATCCATCTGAAATTGATTGGACTGTGAAAAGTGGGCCCTATATGGTGGTTACAGGGGGAGGGTCTAAAAATAAGAGGGCTTGATGATGTCATCTGAAAGGGAAAGTTGTTCACAACCTGTTTTAGTTCTGTTTTTCAAAGCAGAAATGGGGCATAAATGAATTGTATCCATCTGAAATTGATTGGACTGTGAAAAGTGGGCTCTATCTGGTGGTTAGAGGAGGAGGGACTAAAAATAAGAGGGCTCGATGACGTCATCAGAAAAGGACAGTTGTCCACTATCCATTAAACTGTTAAATCCATTCTGTTTTAAAGCAAAAATGGAGCAAAACTTGTATTTTATCCTTCTGAGATGGATTGTGAAACGTGGGATTTATATGGTGGATAGAGGAGGAGGGGCTAAAAATAATGGCGTCATGATGTCATCTAAAAAAAGAAAAGTTGTTTCAGAGCCAAACTTATGTGTACAGTTCGTAGTGTTGACTCCCTGTTGACTTAGTTTGGGTGACTTTAATTGCTGAGATACTCTTCCCTAATGTTGTAAGATCTGATATTTTTCCTTTTTTTTTCTGATAATAGATAATTGCATCTGTGGAATGCCTGGCTTTGCTGTTCAGCCAGGCGTTCTCCTCCGGAACCACTAATCATTGTGAGGAAGGGCGGGGGCGTACAGGCAGCGCTAATCTCTGCAGGTCACAACAAGGATAGAGCAGCCACCTTCCTACCTGCACACCATCTGTCCGCCCTCATCAGCCTCTGACTTGCAGTCGTTCCTACTCGGTTACAACTATCTGTCAAAGCTCTCGCTTCTCCGAACCCCAGAGTGACTGCTGGAGATCTGGTGACTTGGCAGTAACAGTTTATTGGCCACTCTTCTTCAATTTGATATCTGTTCGGTGCCATTTAGACATAAGTAACCTTTTTTTTTACTCCAAGTTGACTTTGATAGCTTTGAACTATCAACTAAAGGTCTTGCTTTTCAAAGAGTCAGAGTAACCTTTTAGGACTTGGCAACATCTTTTTGTCTACTCTTTGTTGAGCGCTTTTTATTAAAATTTTTGGGCTACTAAATGGAATTAGTTGAGTGTTGTTGTGTCAGATCTTCTAGCACCTCAGAACTGCATTGTTTACACTTCTCAGAGGCGTTAACCTACAAATAGTTGACTCTGCATATTAAACTTAGAGATGGTAGAAGGTATTTAACATTAAAAAAATTACACGCTTGAACTTGAAACACTTAAAAAAGCCTTCGCTTGTCATCTGGAGAAACCTACCAGTGTTTTGTCCTAATTTGAGCGAACAGTTGACAGAGAGACATTTGCATTGATTTGACTGGAATCGCAGTTGCTTTAAGAGAGAAGAACATTTCAGTTTGGAGCTTTGCTTTGTGTTTTTGCACGGTTTTTGTTTTTACGTGTGCACTGTAAGGTTGTAACGATTTGCTCGTGATGCAATGTCATTTACCATACTGGTTTCACAATGTCTTTTTTTCACACTATATTTTTAACAAAATAAGATAATGGGCAAATTATGAAACAAAAGGTGTTATTACAAAATACTGCACACTTTTTTAAAAAATCTAAATAAGTCAAATAACTAAAATAAATTCAAAATTTAAAACAAATAACTAATTGAATAAATGATTTTTTGTACAGAAAATGCATTTTAAGCAAATACAGAATTGGCTTTGTGAAATTATGCTTCATTAAACTACATAAAAGCATACGTGCTGAATGAAAATGCAAAATCACTCTCTGACAGTAGGTGGCGCTTATAAGTACTATTTTAACATAGACAAGATGAAAAAAAAACCTATATATAAAAGTTTCGTGATTCGCTTAACATCTCATCCAACTTGAACCGTCACATATTTTTATTGCTTTTTATTTGGCTCGGGTAGCATCATTACTTCCCTATTTCATTGTTTTAAAACCCTGTGTTTGCTGCGCTTCATGAATTGTGTGATTGCACCGAACAGTTCTGCGTATCCAAAGACTTTGGTGGCCCATTATGTCGGTTTACAAGCTTTAAGCACTTCTACTAGCTGACAGATTGTGTTACTGAAGCACCCTTTAACTGTCATTCACCTCATAAATTAGACCATCGGGTTTCTGAGTTCTAAAAATACAAGAGGATTAATTGCATGAGGTCACATCTGACATGGTTTCTATCCCATTTTTTTATGGTTTGACTCTCGGGGGTAAAGCTATGAAATTAAATCGTGCCGTAGAGACTACATGTGCGACGAGTATGGCAGGCCATTTAATTTTATAATGGTGAAATGGAAAGGCGCAGCGGGCGCTGGGAGTGTTTGATGGTGGAGCATAGATTGAGGCGTCCAAATGACTCTTTCTAAATCAACTTCTAACACCAGCGTTTTTGCCTTTCCAGGGCTGGAAATCGGCCTTTCTCAGATCCCGTTCGAAGTGCTGCCAAAAAGGAAGCTTTGCTAATGTGTTTTTCAAGAGCTCAAATAGTGCCGAGCACAAGAATCTCAAATTACAGCTGCACCAGAACACTTTTTTAAAATGACTGCTTGACAGTTTGGGCCTTTGGACCAGTTATTTGACTGTGGTTCCTTGTCATCGTAGCTTAATGTGAAGCTGTATGGTGCACTCAGTGCTCTCGACTCAAGGCTTCGATGCACATCAGCTAGGGATGTGCAAAACTATATTTTAAAAAAACTAGTTGGTTGGTTGCCTGAACAGTTTTAAAATCGGTTTTGGGTTCTTCAGGAAAAGCTTTGCAGATAGTGTTATGCGGGATTTTACTATTTAATTTAAATTCATTTTATTTTATTTCTTCAGGAAAAAAACATATTTTGGAAGTGGGGTTTTAATATTTTATTTTATTTTGGGTTCTCCAGGAAAACATTGCAGCAGTGTTTTGAAGAAGCACGATTTTGCCATTTCATTTTATTTTATATTTTTATATATTATACGTTTATATTTTATTCAGGAAAGACATTGCAGTAGCGTTTTGCAAGTTTGGATTTTACTGTTTTCTTTTATTTTTAGTTCTTTCAGAAAATTATTGCAAAAAATTTTATGATTTTACTATTTATTTTATAGTGTTATATTTTATTTTAACGTATTTTATCAGTTACTTTAAAGCCCATGTCAAATAGAGGCAATGTTAGTTTAACCAATACAAGAAGAGGAGATAAGTTTCACTGTGGCTCTCACTTTAATTAAGTGCATGCTCATTTTAAATACCCTGTTTGTTGTTTTGTTGTTGCCGTGTCATTATTTCATGATTGCACTGTCTGCATTATGCAGATTAGCATGTATTTCTGTTGCACTACACCTGTTGCATTCTTCTTAAAGGGTCGATTTCTCTCATTACGCCTCAATTACATTTTTCTTTTTTTGTAGGTGCGCTCTTGTGGTTGCTAGGCATTATGGGAAATAAAAAGAAGAAACAGGCCGTTAGCAACAAGAGTGGAAAATGAAAGAAACACTCGAGCTCATTAGATTACACTATTACTCGCTGTGTGTTATTGGTGAAAGACAAAAGGAAGGTCCAGATCACCACAAGTCTTAATAAAAAACTGAACCGATCAAGGGGGCTGCGGTCTGAATGGAATACTAATGTTTTGCCTGCTGCATGTGTCATGCTTTCACTGTGTTTCTAGTTATCATCCAGACATTTTTTATTTAAAGATTTTGTTTTAAAGTTTTATTTAAAAGTTTGACTAAATAATGAGTCAGGATAGAGATGCAGATGATATGTCTTCAAATACAAGGTCAAGTTTAGTGCATTGCATTGTGGGATGTGGTAACTCAAAGTGTAGCTCGTCCTTGTATTTCATGCTTGCGCTGCACACAGTGTTAGCCTACACATTGCATGCTAAAAAATTAGTGTGAGTAGTATGGTGATATTCCATTCAGGACAAACCCAGGCTTCACGTTCTCTCTGTAGCGCAGGGTTATAGAACATGCTCAGACCTGTTTTATTTAATGCATGCGATCAGCTTCAAAAGGTTGAAAGCACTATAGCGTTGGGTTCCCTACACAGTAGTTATTGTTTGGCACTTGTCTGTTGGCTTTGCTGTAAGTGGAGGGGACGTGGCCGTCATTACGCAGAGAAGGGAGTCTTAAACGGCAGCTGCAGATTTTTACGGCCTTGCTTCGTCTGCTGCACCACCCCCACCCGTACCCAACCTCTCCTCTCCGTCAGTTTGCACAAGAAAATATTTCCAGATGTTCCAAGAAAAGAGCTCTATTTCAGCGGCGAGGTCTGTGTGAGGTTCCCGAGTGCTGCCAGAGGCGGCGTGTTAGTGGACGATCAAGTCCTGTGGTGCTAGTTACGTTATAAGCTGCTGCAAAAACAACAGAGATTATCTATCCATCTATCTATCTTTCTATCTATCTATCTATCTATCTATCTATCTATCTTTCTATCTATCTATCTATCTATCTACAGTATCTATCTATCTGTTGTTCTATCGTTCTATCTATCTGTCTGTATCTGTCTGTCAATCTATTGTTCTATCGTTTTATCTGTTGTTTTATCTATCTATCTATCTATCTATCTATCTGTTGTTCTATCGTTCTATCTATCTATCTGTATCTTTCTGTCTATCTATTGTTCTATCGATTTATCTGTTGTTCTATCTATCTATCTATCTATCTATCGTTATATCGTTCTGTCTATCTATTGTTCTATCGTTCTATTTATCTGTCTGTTTATCTGTCTGTCGTTTTTTCATTCTATCGTTCAATCTATCTTTTTATTGTTTTATCATTCTAACTATTTTTCTATCAATCTGTCTATCGTCCTGTCGTTCTATCTATCATTTAATTCATCTATCTATCTATCTATCTGTCTGTCTATCTGTCTGTCATTTTGTAGTTTTGTCTGTATCTATCTATCTGTCTATAAATATTTAGTTCATGCTGTTGTTCTATCGTTTGGTCGTTCGTTCATTTGTTCTATCTTTCTGTCTGTCTGTCTCTTTGTGTCTGTTTATTTCTGTCTATCTCTCTGTTTTTCACTGTCTGTCTCTGTGTGTCTGTCTCTCAGTATCTTTCTGTCTGTCTGTCCATTCTCACTCAGTGTTTAATGTGAGCCGGTCGAGGTGTTGTGGCACCCGTTGCTGACAGGATCGCGTCTGGAATACGCATCTGTTTCAGTCCTTTTCTGGCATTTGAACTCCTGCCAGGAATATTGCGCCGCTGCGCGTTTTCTATTGGCTCAATCTCTGGCATTACTCAACAGGTTAGGCAGTTTCGAATGGTTTAGGAAGGGGAGGTGTTTTCCTTTGGTGCTTCTGCGCCTCGGCGTTTGACCGAACGTGGCACTGTGCTTAATCGATATCACTCTCTTTTTTTATTTTCCCAGCATGCTTTGATGCAACGTTTGATATACTTTGCTCCTATGCTTTGCTTGTGATGTCCCTCATTTCTAATCCCTTTGGATAAAAGTGTTATTGCTTAAATAACTTAACGATGGCCTCGGATCAGGTAATACCAGTGCTTTCCAGAAAAACATCCGTCTATTGTTCCTTTCAGGTGGATATTGTCGGTTTAATATGCAATAGGTAACACTTTATTTTAGGTTGCTTACTAGCGTGCATATTACTAGAATATTAGCCATTTATTAGTACTAATTAAACGCATATTAATGCCTTATTCTACATCCCTAGTACCTAAACTTAACAACTATCTTACTAACTATTAATAAGCAGCAAATTAGGAATTTATTGGGGGAAAATTCTGAGTAAAAAGTGAAATAGTGTTCCCTATTCTATGCACTCCATTATTTAAAACATTTCTGGTCTTACTTTAGGTTACTGCAAGGTCCATAATAGGTGGTTTTGAAATATTTTTGCTGCGTGAACAACTGCCAGGTTTAAAGCAATACTTCTGTGCCAAATAGATGTGGAAAGTTTCTTTTGTCCATGTCACTTACCCAAATCTTCTTCCTCTTTTCCAGATCCCAGACAGAAGAAAGTGCCTTCTCTGACGACGTTCCTACTTGAAGCTGTTCGCCGCTCCCATCCTACACTGTAAACAACGCTGGCTTGGCCTCCAAAAAGATCTCAATTCCTCAGACTTGCCAAAGCACAAGGAAACGACACGCTTTTTCCATTCACAGACATTAATAGATATCGTTCCAAGGAGAGCCATTGCCTTCAGACATTGCCATCCACAGCCGTCGAGCTCAAGACCGTTTGGTGACCTGGAGCATGTTCTTATTGTCGTGGTGTTGTTGTGCACCTGGGACTAAATGACTGATGAACGAGACTGACAGCTTCACTGATAGCCACCATCTCCCACGCGACAGCCAGCGGGGGTCTGAATGTGACGTCTCTATTTAAAGGGCCTCGCCGAAGAACCTCAAGACTAGACTAGACAAAAATACGTTTGCTGACTTTTTGAACCCGAAGCAACAATCCCGCAAACCGACACCATAGAGCCTGCAGGTTCTCAAACAGCTATGGCTTTAAACATCGCGTCTATACGAGACACAAAGTGGCTGACGCTCGAGGTGTGCCGGCAGTTTCAGAGAGGGACGTGCTCGCGCAGCGACGAGGAGTGCAAATTCGCTCACCCGCCCAAGAGCTGCCAGGTGGAGAACGGACGGGTGATCGCATGCTTCGACTCGCTCAAGGTAAGACCTGCCGCTTACTTGATGCATCTTTTGGGTTTACGTGTGACTGTGGACCTGAGTCTTTCTGTATGTTTGTTAATTAGTCCTTTTTTTGAGTAAAGATTTATATTGCGTTTCATATATGTGACCCTGGACCTCGAAACTAGTCATTCCTCTTGAAAAAAACAGCATATGCTGGTTAGGTAGGCTTTCAAGCTTGGATGGAGCTGGTCCTTAGCTGGTCATGAGCTCATTTAAGATGGTCCTAAGATGGTCCCTCCTGCTCAGGACCAGCTTAGGACTAGCACATGACCAGTTTAAACCAGCATCCATGCTTCAAAACCTACACAACCAACATAGGCTGTTTTTTTAACAGGGATTAGGGTCTATTTTTCGAAATTCAGAATTTATACATCATATGTATCTGAAAGCTAAATAAATAAGCTTTCCATTGGTGTATGGTTTTGTTAGGATAGGAAAATATATGGCTGAGATACAGCTATTTGAAAATCTGGAATATGAGAGTGCAAAAACATCTAAATATTGAGTAAATCACCTTTAAAATTGTCCACATGAAGGTATTTGCAACGCATATTACTAATCAAAAAATTAAGTTCTGATATTTAGTGTAGGATATCATGACTTGATATCCTAGTGATTTTTGGCATAAAAGAAAAAACAATCATTTTGAGCCATTCAATGTACTGTTGGCTATTGCTACAAATATCCGTGTGCTGCTTTTGTGCTCCAGGCTCACATATGTATTCAAATAACAGTTAGCATGGTTAACAGATGTTTTGGTCTTTCATGGCCTTTTTCTTGGTTTTATTAAATGGCAACAATAGCAATATGATAAAATACACATTTTCAATAAGTTATTATGTTTATTAACAACAGTAATAATAAATCGAACTTAACAACTTCTACTGTAGAATTGCAATCACATTTGTGCATTTATATGCATTTGCTTAGCCAATCAGAATTTAGAGTACTAGAAGTGACAAAAACATGGCAACTTTATATCCCTGAACAAGTGGTAACCAAAAAATGTATTTCATCAGAGTAACTGCAGAGTATATATGGAACAATTTAGCTAGTTCTTGCATTCAGTGTGGGGTAAATCAAGGAATGTTAGAAATCAAAGATTTGCATGGCTGAAGAACTTGGCTCATTGCTATTGTCATAGTTGCAGTGACATTCTTCCTACAAAAAATGATTTAATTTTACAGTTTAGCTAGTTATTGCAATCATTATGTGGTATATTAATGAGTTGTATAGCATTTCCATGGCTGAAGGATGTTAAAAATCACTATATCATGCCCTTTTTCTTGGTTTTATTAAACAGCAGTATGATAAATTATACCAATGTTCAATAAATAATTGCATTTATTAACAATAATAATAATTCCGTCATAGCAGCTTGGCTCATTACTGCAGAATTGCGGTCACAAATGTGCATTTATATGCATTTTATGTTTTCAAATTAGCCAATTAGAATAAAACATGTGACTTATTTTTTACAAAAATAATATATAGAGTGCATCAGATTCAGAATTTTTCCCATTATATTTTTTAGGGACATCGTTCACAGTAATTTGTGATTTATGGATCTTCTCGTTGCGTCCTGTAATTGTCCGAGCGAACGTCAACAAAATTTTTGAGGATACTTTTTGTGTTGCTGGCAAATAGCATGCCTTAGTGCAGCACTCTGAAATTAGAGTGCATGTGTCAGCTCTGCACACTGCATACTGCACACTTCAAATAAAGCTGACCTATAGAGAGCGAAAGGGCAGCGCTGCTCTCTCATCCAGCCCGTTTTATATCTCTCCATCTAACGTTACCATGCCACGTCCGTCATTTATACGGCTTGCCATTGGATTTCCGTGAACACCGATGCTGTTTTTAGAAGCCTGACCATGTGCAAAACAAACAAAAACATAAACGCAGTGACCGATAATTAAAGCATCAGATGTTAGCCCATCCTGTGTGGTTAAATTAATAAGTTTTTTTTTTTGTTTGTAAGTTTCTATTAATGCAATAAGTTAAAAGCATGTCTATTTTCAGTTGCACAAAGTGGCATTGAATAACTCTTGAACTTGTTTTTGAACAAGCATCAAAATGTCAACAAATCTGTAATATCACCTCCAGTAAAGATAATGAATTTACTCAAGGATAGTCTATTAATGGTGTTTTCTAGATAAAACACAATGGAGATGCACTGAAGAAGCGTGCAAAAACAGATGCATGTGCATGACTGCTGCATTGCTATAAATGAGGCGCAAGTAATTTCAATTTCAATTTTTTTCAATTTTAATATTAGTTTTAGTTTAACTTTGTTAGGACATCAGGTTAAACAAAATAAAAATGGCATTGGCAACTAGCTGGAATAAAATCAGTTTATTTATTTATCTGTTTATTTCTTTATTTCTTTATTTATTTTGTTGTATGTAATTGCAGGTAATAATTATTTAGCAACAAATGAATATGGTTTTTGTTGCAAATTTTGCATGGGTAAGCACCTCTTTTTTAACTTTGTATATTATAATAACAAATATTATTAATAATAACATGAATTATTTATATTGGTGTCTTTTTATCGTATTCATGTGATAAACCGTGACACTATGCTTTATAGTGATCACAAAGTGATCTTCTGGTTTAATCTGGGACACGTAATGTTTCCTGACACAGATGGTCATGAGGCGAGCGATACACAGCTCGCATGTTTTAATGCAGGAAAACACTGCGCCGGTGACATTGACAAATGCACAGTAAAACTGGAGCAGGTCCATCTCTCACAGGAATAATAAACTTAAGACGGTACTTACCTTCATGTGTGCTGCAGTCAAAAAAATGAACAGCTTACACACTCTCTGCCGTTTATCGCGCAAATTAGGCAAGGTCACTATGTAGGTCAGTGTCAGAGGATAGTGTTATGAGCACTTTAGACCACGAGGCATGAGTTTGTATCAATGCAGTCGACCTGTGAGATCATTTCTTCCTCTAGAGTTACTTAAGCATAAAGCTGGATATTTGAACGGTGCATTGCATTATGCGCTTTTGGCTGATTTCCATTTACTGAGTAACATGAAATTTAGTTTTGCATTTGTTTTGCATTTAGCCTCTTTTATTACAGTGCATTGTTATGTTAGTGTATATAAATCACAATAATTATTATTATAAATAATAATTATTTTACAGTGCAGTCGACCTGTGAGTTAATTCTTCCGCCAAAGTTACTTATGCATAAAGCTGGATATTTGATATGCTCTTTTGGCTGATTGTCATTTATTGAATAACATGAAATTTTGTTTTTAATTTTGCATTATTGCATTTTTATTACAGTGCATTATATTGGTGTATATAGATTATCATTTACAGAATAACATAAAAATTAGTTTTGCATTAGTTTTGCATTTTGCATTTTTTATTAGTGCACTGGTATATTGGTGGATATAAATTAAAATAATTGAATAATAGTTATGTAGCAATGCAGTCAACCTGTGCGATCATTTCTTCCTCTGGAGTTACTTACGCATAAAGCTGGATATTTGAGCGATGCACTGCATTATTCACTTATGGCTGATTGCCATTTACTGAATAACATGAAATTTAGTTATGCATTGGTTTAGCATTATTGGATTTTTTATTATAGTGCATTGTTATATTGGTGTATACAAATCAAAATGATTATTTAGCAATGCAGTCGACCTGTGAGATAATTTCTTCCTCTGGAGTTACTTAGGCATAAAGCTGGATATTTGAGCGATGCACTGCATTATGCGCTTTTGGCTGATTGTGCCAGCATTTGTTGGTTTATGGCAGGCCTAAAGCTGATGTGTGACAGTTTAAAAGGATTTAGTGAAGTACTTTAACTTGTATTGTTTTTCTGTCTGTGTTTTAAATAAGCCAAAGCTTGTGAAATCGTCGCTCATGCTCGGGGTTTCAGTTCGCAGGGCGGAAGTTGAATTTATTTTGGCAGCGTCAGCCTGTAAACCTTATTCAGAGGTGAGTCAAAGATCTAGTGAATTACTGTAATTTGCCATCGACTTACGGTCTGTTACAGCAGTTGAGGTCTGTCAGAGAAGACGGCTGCCTAATGCAGTAACAACCGCCTTCAGTTTGGATCCATTTGTGAGTCTGTCGTCTTTGCACAGTTGACCAAACCATTTTGTACATCATATTGTTGTTAGGTTTTTCTGGGTGGTTGCTACGTGGTCTTCATGTGACTGGAACAAATATGAAAAGTGCCAACTCTCTCTCCTGGTCTTGTCTTGAGAAGTGACACCCAGACATATGGATTCTCAGTCTAAAAATTGTTTAAAATTTAAATAAATTTTTTAGAATCTATACGTAAATTTATAATAATGTATAATTTATATTTAAAATATTTATAGTTTATTTTCTCACGAATTAATAGGGAAGGGCAATGTATTAAAAATTCCCAATATATTTTAAGTGATATTTTTGCTGGCATATAAAAATGCAACATGATTTTAACATAATTTGTCTTGTTTATTAAGCTTCCCAAAACAATGCCTTAGCCATTTATAGTATGAAAGTGTGAAGAATATTTGCGTTGAATCAGTTCAGATAGTCCATGTTATTGAACTGATTGATTTAATTTTTTAAGTTATTGATATGTCTTTACTCTAATATCATTTACTGAATTACAAGACATTTTGTTTTGCTTTATAGGTTCTTCTCTTTTTTTACAATAGAGCATTGTTATAAGGGTGCATTTAAATCAAAATAATTAAATAATAATTATTAAATAAAGTATTAATCATCCTTCTCTCATTCATTTAATGAAAAAAAATAACTGAATTAAACTAAATCAAAATGTTTTAATAAAAAATATTTATGTTTCCCATATATTGTTATAGTGTTGCATATAAATCAAAAAATTTTTTTTTTTTTTCAGTAAATATTAATTATCCTTCCGACTATATGATCAGTGTACCTTGAATATTTCAGCTAAATTCAACTAAATTAAAAATAAATATATATTAATAATAATAATATATATATATATATATATATATATATAGTGCTGTCAAACAATTATAAAATAAAAGTTTTTGTTTACATAATATTTGTGGGTATATTTATTATGTATATAAAAAAACAAACACATGCATGTGTATATTTAAGAAAAATATGTTATGGTTATGTATTAAATATATTACATAGAATATAAATATACAAATGCATATAATTGTAAATATTTTCAAAATATATACTGTATGTGTGTATATTTATACATACATAATGAATATACACAGTACACATACATATATTATTTAAACAAAACAATTTTGGATGCAAAAAATAATTGATAACAATCCCTTCTATCATTCATTGATTTGAAAAAAAAAAAAAACCTACAATTTTACTCAATTTTTAAATGCTTAGATATTGCAATATACATTTACTAATATAAATTTTTGATAAATCTCAGCCCTATTAATTGTACAAAATGCAATCACTAGTTGGGTGCTGTTGTGTTTGGTTCGATCCTCTGACCTCTAAAACTGAGTGTATGCATCTTGAAGATTGCGTTTTCTGTGTTAATTCAATTTCAAACACAGGGGCCCATTGAGCTGCTGTCTTTGGCCCCTGGGAGCCGACGCTCATCAGATTGTCTCATTGACTCTCAGCCGGAGGTGCTGCGCAGACTCGTGAGCTCCTTCGACTGCGATGACCTTGTGAAGACGCACAAAAGGCCGAGTTGTTTTCCAATCAGCCATGTGCTCTGCATTAACTGATAATGACTGTGGTCAGTGGCTCATTTGTACTGTTCACGCTCTCATTGTGACGGCGTCCTGCTGCCCTCAGCATTTGTCCAGCGGCGTGAGATTGTGCTGTGTGTCCCGTGGAAGTGCAGGTGTGTGCTGCATTGTGCTGCTCGATCCGGGTGTGAGCTACTCTTTCCATTTTTATAGACGTACAGCGCAGCGAATTTCCTGCTTGACCACAGCAAGCTCAAGGCCGTAACTTTTGAGTCCAAGAACAAAGGATCACTTCTGGGGAGTGGCTCGTTAAAACTTGCACCGCTAACTTTGAGACATCTTCAGAATTTGTTCAGAATTGTTCGTCTTTTCCAGTTGCGTCAGTGTTTTTTTTTTACTATGCTTGTTGAATGTTGAATAAATAATTGTTGCATTAATTTACTTTTTTGTGTGTGAGACAAATACTGCTGTTTTATTTATTTATTTATTATTTTATTTATTTATAATGAACTAATTCATTTTGCATTATGAAGTATAAATAATACTTATCTCTACAGCTTGTATTAGCGCTATGTCTATGGTTCAGTTATATAAATATAACCTTTTGGTTTATTCAGTGTATTATATTTAATTTATAATAAATAAGTAATAATTAGTAAATCTTACATTTAGTAATATATATATATATATATATATATATATATATATATATAATTTTTTTTATATTTAATGCTGTTACTATTTACATACATTTTTCCTGTTGTTTGTAATATATAATGACTTAAAA
>JAUMHE010000001.1:910427-920704 GCA_032359235.1 Enteromius mattozi | reverse complement strand
GTGTGTGTGTGTGTGTGTGTGTGTGCAGCTTCAGTGCAAAAAACTGGCTTTGTGCTTTGATTGCAGGATTGATGGCTCAATATGCTTCACGCTTGTATGCCGGGTGTTTTATGATGTCATAACTGAAGGCTTCATGATTGGCTAGTTTGTCAGCTGCAGTTATCTGTCGCATGCAATGTTTCGTGCTTGACGTGGCTGAGAAATGTCTCCTTCTCTAGGAAAGGCTGGGAAAACGAGGCTGTCACCTGAGCGCCGTGTGAGAGACGCGTTCAGATATTTATCGATTGTTTATTGCATGCGATGTTAATAGCTGTCAGAATGGATCTTTTTTAACGTCTCATTCAAGTCATTGTCATCTAGAAAAGAAAAACAAATGTGCTGTCATCAAAACTTAAAAACAAATGTTAAGAGATATGAGCCCTTCTCCTTTGTTTAATGGCTGCTCATTTCATTCATTATACTGAAGTCATGGCCGCTGAGGAATTATTAGCAATGCGGACAGATGCATTACAGAAATAGCACAAATCTCTTTCTGGCAGTCATCTTACCTTCATAACGTCATCTCGTTGGTCTCAGACCTATTGAAGATGTTTGTTTACAGCATCAATCTTACATTAGATTTTGACTGAAGAAACGCTTGAAATGAGGGCTGCCTCCTTTGTTTATTATGATAATAAATATTCTGTGTATGATTGATTGGTCAAATAATTGAAAAAACAGATAGATAGATAATTAACAATACATTTTAACAATTTAAGTTATTCACATAA
Organism: Enteromius mattozi; assembly: GCA_032359235.1. NCBI lineage: Eukaryota > Metazoa > Chordata > Actinopteri > Cypriniformes > Cyprinidae > Enteromius > Enteromius mattozi. Next base: position 919,934 of record JAUMHE010000001.1, on the reverse strand, counting down.
ACAATCATAATTTTTATTTCTTATAATAAAATATATAATAATAATAATTATAAACATTATACACACACACATATACTTTTATTCATTAAGGACACATTAAGTTGATCAATAATGACAGTAAAGACATTTAAAATGTAAAATATTTTTTTTTTTTATTAAATGCTGATCTTTTGAACTTTTTTGATATGTTACTGATACTGATTATTACAGTAATGATGCTGAAAATACAGCTGCGCATCACAGAAATAAATTACATTTTAACATATATTAACATAGAAAACAGCTATTTTAAATTGTAATAATATTATTGATTTTACAGTATTGTTTGTTATCAGTTAGTTCACCTCCAGCTGTCTATGTAGGCAGCAGCTTCATGGAAAATAAAGAGATAGAATAAAGAGTTAGTCCTCAAACACACAGACAGTGAAGCGAATGTGACTGAAAATATATTTAATATGGACTAAAACCAGTTCTCATCCGCTTCTGATCGCTCAGCGGTCCGTAAGCAGCGTATCATGTTACATCGCCCAACAAACAGGGCGAAGCGGGCTGTGACGGCGTCCGTTGAGAGAGCTCCGGAGGTCGCGGCCGGCTTCGGGACGCAGCGGGGGTTTGGCAGGGTCACGGATGAAAGCCGGATCGGCTGTGGCCAATTTCTCACCCAGCAGATGCCCGCTCCGATGAACCGTCTCGACAGGTGCGGGATGCTAATTGGCAGCGTGTGTATAGCGTTACAGACACAGAGCTGTCAGCGTGAGGAAGAGCTCCAGCAGTTGTGCACCAGACACTCCCACTATAAAACTTTATTTTGGGATTACGTGTGCTGTTTTAATATGAGCTTTAAGCCCAACCAAATTAGAAACAATTATCACTCAGAAATCAATACACTGAAAAAAAATTATTATTGTTTTTAAATAAAATTATTTATTTAATATATATTTATTTATTCATTTGATTGTTTATTTTTTTTTTAAAGAAAGCTATACTTTTATTCAGCAAGGATGCAATAAATTGATTAAAAGTGACATTTGTAATATTACAAAAATACATAAATTGCTAGTAAATTTCACAATTAATTTTTTTACTTGCCATTTCTGTATTAATAACATTTAATTTTTTATTAATTTAATAAACATTAATCTGTATTAATAGCAATTCACTAGCAATTTCTGAGTAAAAATTGTTTCTATACCATTTTGTGTGTGTGTAACACACAATAAAATGTTAAAATCTTTTTAAAAATTGCATAAAAATCTGGCAGTTTCAACAAATGATTGATCAACGGTGATTTCACTATTATTAAGCAATACAAATACAAAAAAAATTGCTTAAATATTTTACAATAATACTAACTAAGAGCTATTTGCTGTTGTTTTATTATTAATAATAATTCAATTATTTATTTTTTTTTTTTATTTTATTATTAATCGTTTTTATTTATTAAATTATTTAATAAATTGTTGTTGTTTATTAATACACTTAAAATGAAGGTGCTTCACGATGCCATAGAAGAACCTTTTTGTCTGAATGGTTCCATAAAGGACCTTTCTGTTTCTTCAGATTATAAAAAGGTCAGAAAGAGATGTTTTTTTTAAAGAACCTTTGATTGAAATATTCTTTGTGGAGCCAAAAATGGTTCTTCTATTGCATCACTGTGAAGAATCTTCTAAGCACCTTTAAGAGTGTAATAATATTTTATATATAACTCATTTGTCTGTTTCTTAGTTAAACAGTCCCTATAGCTGCACTGAAGTCTCTAGCAGGTGTATGCTGTTGTACTGGTCTGATCTCTTATGTTTGTCATGTATTTTAATATGATCATATTGACGTCGGAGAGAGCCCTGATGTGACAGTGAAGCTCTTGAAGCAGATGAGTCATAGCGATGTGCACGGCCTGTTGAGCGCTTCCTATCATTTGCAGGCACTTCAGTCGTGTTAAGAGACCTCGCTCTGTCCGCGTGACGTGAGACTCATCAGCAAAAACACAGCACAATATGGTGATGAAGGCCATAAAATGTCAGCAGCCACGTGTTGTATTCATGCTGCTGACGCGGTCGCTGTGATGTACTGCTGTTCCCGTCCAAAACACAGTTTGTCAGGGATAAAAGCTTTGATTAGAAATGCGTGGGATGGACGTTTTGTGAATGCATTAAAGGGATAGGCCTCCCAACTTTAGTATTATTTACTCATTTTCCTGTCATTCCAGATGTTTTCTTCCTGTTGTAAAACACAAAAGGAGCTACCAGGCAGGATGTTCACGCTGCAATTTTTTTTGATCTTTTGTTTTTACATCAACTGCAAATATTATATTTTCTGTTAACACTTTATTTTAGGTTTTAACTGGTTGCTTATTAGCATGCATATTAATAGAGTATTCGCCATTTATTATAGTAATTAAGCATATATTAATGCTATATTCTACATAACTATTAATGAGTAGAAAATTAACTATATGTAGCTATATATTTTCCATATTGAAATTATCTTATTATTATTATTATTTATATTATTAATAATAATGATTACAACTGTTTTTATTTAATATTTTATTTTGTTTTTATTTTATTATTATATGTGAATAATATTTACTAAATTATTTAAAAATATTATTTGATTAATATATATTTTTAAGTTCATTAGGTTAATAATAATTTTATTATATATTGAATCATAATAAAATGTATTATAATTGTATTATAGTTAATAATAACAATACAAAATGTTTATATTTGTATATTAATTTGTATATATTTATAATTTTAATAATGGTTATTAAATTAAATTATTCAAAACTATTATTGTATTCATAGTAATAATAGTTTATTTTATTAGTTAATAATATTTTTTGGTTTTTACCAATTATTTAACCCCAATTATAATCATTACAGTAGTAGCAGTAATTAAAACATTTTTTTCATTATTATAGCTTTTATTATTTTCCCTAATTTTCCAAATTTTGAAAGCCTAAAGACAAATAATTTTGTGTTCATTCTTTCAAAGAAAGCATGAAGGCAAACAAATTTAATCTAGCACATTAGATTTAAAGATTGTCCTCAGACAAAAATATTATATATATATATATATATATATATATATATATAACATATAATATATGACAATTTATTGCACAACCTCCATTTAATTTAATATTACTACATATTAATTACCTAAATTAAGTACCCAAAAGTTTTTTGGGAGATTTTTAATTTCATTTAATTTAAATTAATTTCAGTTTTAACTCTGTCTATAATGATGGCTGTTGTAACTCTACACTGGAGGCGCCTTAAGTGAGGAACTCGACACGTGACTCATTTACATCCTCAGACTGCTTTTTCCATTATAAAAGCATGCTGTCAGGAGCGTTGTCAATGGAAAGGCCTGTGACAGATTCCCAGCTCTGACACCTTCCCATCACAAAATACATCATGTGCATCACAGATTTTCTCACCCAGCAGGGCTGTACACTGCGTCGTATAGTCACATGTGCTATGAAAAAACTGGTCTGTGTGATGAATAAATTTGCCCTTGTAGCACGTGTGCGATACAGCTTTGCATGTTCATAACAAAGCTGCGTGAAGTGATTTCATTGTGTTTGTTTGTGTGTGTGAGCCTGATTATACTTAGGGGTGTGCGATATGATGATTTTTGATGGTGGATGATTAAAATGTCTCCACGATCAGCTTTTAAAGAAATATCAGAGTATCGTGCTACAGCTGCATCAGCCGTATCAATATTCTGTACAATACGACACACATTTACATCAAATGTTATCTCAGCAGTAGAGTTACACTTACGGGGCACAGCACTTATGCGCAATCTCAAAAGCATTGCATGCGCTTTAAAGCCTTGCCGGTTAAACATTTGATGCATCTGCTGCTCTGACTTGCCTCTGAGAGTATACACATGAAGCACGCGCACTTTTAAACAGAGACTCATCTTATAAGTTGTCTTTCGCGTCTGATGGATTTAGCATAAAGAAGGCTAGTTATGCCTAAAGTACAAGTAAACAGTTTAGAGAGAAAAGGATGCCTGCAGGTCTTAAAGGGACAGTACTAAACGCGCTGCAGGCTGTTATTAAAGGGATAGTTCACCCAAAAATGTATTTATAATGCATTTATGTTATTACTCACTCACGTTGTCTTCTAAATCTTTATTAATTTCTTTCTTGTGCTGAACACAAAATAATGTGGGTAACCTGGTTCACATTGATTTTGACAGTAGGGAAAAAAAATACTATGGAAGTCACTGTGGACAGCAACTGGTTGTAATCTAATGTATTTCTAATAACAAAGATAAAATAATGACAGAGATTTTTATCTTCGCCCACTTTGGCTTAAACTTGTTCTTCTATCTGCTGTTCTTTTTTATTTTATACCTTGAAAGGCTTTTTTTTTTACAATAGTGAATTAGATTGGCTGTATTGCTCAGGCAACTTGCAAAATAGTAAAATCAAAGAATTGTGATATTCTTGAATAAAATGGTGCTGAATTTTTTGCCATATCGCCCACCCTTAACTTGTGCTAAAACTGTTTGGCCTGTGCTACAAAACTTCTGTAGCACCAGTGCTATGTGCAAAAGAAATGTAACGTCCAGGTTTATCATGATTCACTCTGACAGATGCAAAGAGATCAATCCTGACAATGTCCCTATCGGTCAGTATTGACATTTTCTGCATCCATCTGCAGCAGATCATTTCTACAGAGGAATGACGAGGGGCTGTTTTGTGTGTATTTGTGTGTTAACGTGAGAATGTGTGTTGGATTACTGAGGCTCTCCTGGGTGGGCGTCATGTCTCAGCACTTCACAGATGATCAGATTTACAGTGCTGGATCAGACGGCTCTTCTAACACTCGCTCACTGCTCGCTAACTCGTTTCTTCATGATGGAAGTTCATTTACTTATTAATGCATTCGTTTGTTCATGCATTAAGACGTTATTTTCTTGCTTTCATCATTTTTGATCTAATTTAATCTTTTTTTGTTGTTGTTAATTTAGTTTATTTATTTATTTGTTCATTAATTTATGCATTTAGAATTTATTTTTATTCATTACCGTTCATTTTGCGTTCATTGTTTTCCCGAGTGTTATGCATTGGTTAATGCTTTTATTTTAATATTTTATTAGTCATGTCTTCTTTTAATTTGTTATTTACTAATTCATTTATTGACTCATTTCAGTTCATTTATACATTAATGCATTATTTCAATTTGTATAATGCTTACATTATTTGTTTTTTATTATTTTTTAAATTAACTGAATTGATTTAATCATTTTGTTCGCTCATGAAAGCATTTCATTATTTTTTTTATTTGTGCATTCATTCATTTTTTATTTGTGCATTTATTAATTCACTAATATACAATTTTTTCAGCTCGTACTGTGGATAGATCAGTGTATTAATGAATTTTAGTTAATTTATTTAATGCATTTGTGCATTCATGCTTTCAGTCATATTTTTCATGCTTGCGTTTTTTATAATTTAATGTAATCATTTGTTCAGTCATGCATTCATTCATTTGTTCGTTAAATTGTTCATCCATTTATTCATGCATTTCTCATTGACGTTGCGTGCAAACATACTCAGAATATTTAAACACACTGATTAAACTACAGTATGTATATTTACCCAAATGTTTTTTGCAACTGAAAATTTAATCAGAAAAGACTCCTTTAAGGCTGGAGGACTGAAAACAAGCGTCACATTTATAATGCTGCTTTAGTTTGCTCCAGTTTTGCGGTTGCAGAAGGTTGTCCATTGGCCATTGTGAAGCTTTTCTTACTCTTTTATTCAGCCTCTGGTCTCCACTGCAGCTCCTGCACAGAGCAGCGGACTTCCGTGTATAACGGTGAAGTCTGAGGAGCTTTGGAGGACAGGTTGTGTTTTAATAAGCAGATATGTTTCTAAACGTGTCTCAGGATGCTCAGGATATAGTCTTTTTTTTTGCGCATTAATCTCTGATCCCGTCTGTGGGATTGCGACAGAGTGTGATGCATGCATAATTACCAGCCAGAGAAACGGCTTTGAATGCATTTCAGGCGTGTTCACATGATGTCTGTGCATTTTATCGCTTTGTTTATTGCACTCATTTGTATATTTTTTTTTTCAAAGCTGCAGGTGCATGCAAAGACAAACGTCACGGCAGTTTGCATTCAGATCAAAAACTCATAGCAACAATATTTAAAATATAAATATTTTCAAATACTGACTGCAATAAAAGGTCGGTGCACACAAATGGATTTTTTTTTTTTTATTTAAATGTGTTTTTTTATGTTTTATTTCTAAATGGTTTTTGATATAAAAAAAAATGGTTTAAATGATATTTAAACTACAAAAATACATTATTAAATAAATATATATATTTTTTTTGTTGCACATTTTAAAAATAAAAATATTTTACATTTGTGTTAAGTTGAGCTTTTATTATCTTATTGTTCATGCACTGAACATGTAAAACGAGAGTATTTTTATTGTAAACAGCACTGCAGACAAGTACATTAGGTAGATGTAAGACTGACTTATCTGTGCGTTAGTAATATTAACTAAACTATCAGCGTCAGGCAGTATTTCCCCAAAAGTCTCTCTCACCTCATTATTTGTAATTGCCTTTTCCGCTACAGTGAAGCTCACTTTGGGGAAGCAGTGATCTGGAAGCAGCTGATCCTGCATTGAGTCTAATAAACTCTCACGTCACACATCTGCAAATAACTGGAATAATAAAAACATCTCAGCAGATAATCTGAGACAGTTGATGGGCAGAGGAAATTAACAGGCCATAAATATTTCCAAATGCGTGCAGACATTATGCATAATATTGCAGTTCCTTAAAGTCAATGGTCAACTACCCTGTTACATATATGCACTGTATGTCACGCACTAAACACAAGACTATTGGTGCTGACAACTGCCCTGTAACATTTATGTATGCATATTAGTATTTATTTACCTACACGTATTTACTTATACATACATAACATGCGTACGTATATGCATACTCGTTATTGATAGTGCTTTTCACATGTTAATTCTAGGCCCTGATTGTATATAGATCTGTGTATAAATCTGTGAGAACATGTCCAATTCACCTTAAAATAAATATATATTTGTTAAAATTAATTTTATATTTAAATTTAAAAAAGATTTAAATTTATTTTATTTTTATTGCTTTTTAAATAAATAACTATATTTAATAATATTAATTGTTATTTGACAAAATTGTAGTTTATTATTTAAATATATTACTATATTTAAATTATTATATAATTTTATTCATTCTTATAATGTATTTTTATATTTAAATTGTAAATTATGCATGCATGGAAGTAGTTGCACTGCTTTTTCACTGATTTAAATAAAAATTAGTTTTTAATTATGATCTAATGAAAATCATTATTGTGAATAATGGGGATTATTTTTGTATGAAATTTAGACACATCAGTGTTATGAGAATATAATTGTATTTTATGCTAAATATAATAATTGATGATTACGTTATGCTTTTGTTTATGGGCTGATACATGACCTGGACATGTTTTATGTAGAAATGAAAAGTTGCTCAGTCTAACTTCTAGACCAGTAGTCTGTATTAGTGTCAATTGCTGCATTAGATTCGGTTTCACTCTATACATTACTCCTTATGTTAAAGCAGGAAGTGATGTTGGTCGTATTCCATTTGATGAGTTCTGAAATGGAGCTGGTGAAATGGATCAGAAGTCCGGAAGAGGTACCATTCCTCCTTTCTCATCGTCAGCTCTGTTGGTTCTGGTTGCAGGCTGGATCACTTAGTTCAGTTACTTTTGACCGCGAGAGCAAACTCACTGGTGGTCTCTGATCGAGCAGCCACCCAAAACATGCCGCAGACACAAGACACTGTCACTGGTTCACTGCTCCACCCGCTTCTGAACAGTTCTGTGTGCAGCGAGGCATGAGAGGGAAGCTAGATTCATCAGTCGCTGCTGAATCCAATTTTCCTGGTTGCTCTTCAGCAACATAAACTGACAGATATATTTCCAGGCTCATAGCGAGATAACTAGGGCATGACCGTGTGTCTCTTGTGTCCTGTGATGGTTCACTACTGAGGGCTCGTGGTCGTGATGGAGGACTGATAGTACCTTTGTTTTGTGGTTAGGATAAGTATAAAAATTCACACCTTAGTGGCTAAAGCACAGAAATAGTGACCAGGAAACATTCTTCTTTTTTTTAGGGGGAAAATATTTTTTAAATCGACAGATTTTATATAGCTGTTATTCATTCATTCATTTATTCATTCATTCTCTTAAGAAGTACTAGAATTTGTGTCAAATATTAAAATTGTAAGATATCATTTAATAATAATATAAAGTAATATTTATTTATTTGTTTGTTTACTACAAAGATAAATGGTTTGCGAATGTCATTTAATAAGTGGACTGTGAATCTATTTGGATACAAGCACTTGATATATGACTTACAGTCAACTGATGTCTTGTTCATGACTGCGAGAAATGTTTGTGTGTACAATGAGAGAAACTAGCCTTTATTTAGCTGTAAATACTTGCTGAGCCATCAGGATGGCGTTTGGAGTGCCGCCCTCATCAGAAGCAATGCAGCTCGCCGACTGTGCCGCTGGAATAGAGGCCCATTGAGAGCCGAATGCAAATGTGTGTTTGGGTGTTGAAGGCCACAACTGAGGCTCAATTCTCCTTCTGCTCGGAAAATGGGCCTTGTGTTTGTCTCCCACCCACCAGCGCAGTCGGGTTACTTTTGACTACGAGCCGGAACGTCGAGGAAACCGGAGTTGAGTCCGATTTGCCGCAAGGAATCTCTGTATCGGTTAAATAGGGCCCGAAAATTATGTAAAAAGCCTATGTAGCTTTTTAGTTTTTTTATATATATATACTGATTTAAATATTATATATTTATACTGATATAAAACTGATTTTTTTAAACAAAAAGCACATTTAAAGTAAAACAGGGAATTCTGGAAATGTCAGTTTACGGTTATTTACTGTAAATCAACATACTTTCTCACTTCCAAAAAAGTGACATGTCCAATACAGCTTTGTACAATACAATACAGCTCCTCTACTATATGTTTAAATATAGTAGATGTCCACCTGCATTTTCCACATTATGGAAATGATAGTGGCGCTCAAAAGAGTTTGACAGAGACTTGCGAGTGTTTGGACAGATGACGGTAAAAAGCTCTGGGAATTTACAGAGATTCTGGGATTTATTTCTGCAGCGTAAATCTATTATTAGAGACATTAATTCCGCCAGCCAACTTCCGTTTGACCTCAGTTATACCCTAATTAGCATGTTCGCCTAAACGCTAATTTTCTCAAAAATGCACTTGATTTACATGGGTGAGTGATGGGAATTGCTTGGCTTGAGTCTGAGACACGGATATTAAATGGGTTAAGTGGTTTTAATCCTAATCTCTGCATGAAATGATCAGCAGCGTTCCCGGTCCTCGTGGGATTGGTGTGAGGAGCGTTAGCTGTCACTGATGTGTTGGTGCTGCCGTGTTT
>JAUMHE010000001.1:887419-904969 GCA_032359235.1 Enteromius mattozi | reverse complement strand
ATATCCTGCAGCGGAGGTTTAATGCAAACACACGCTTGACCTTGTGCAGAATATTCATCTAACTTTGGCCTCCTTAATAAATATTGCAGTATAAAGCAGACATCCTCACTGCCTTGCTGCTGCTTGTTTTTAATGTATGTTGTAGTGTTGATTTAAAATGGCAGGTAATCAACGTGTTTACTGTAAATAATGAGTCAGTAGTTGTCAGACAGTAAGAGCATAGAGCTATGAAGTTAATGTAAATAGCACTTCAGATCATTAAGATTTGACATCTCTGAATTTTGCGAAAGTTCAGACTCTTGAGATCTCTTGGGAAGGAAATGTGAAATTATTGGGGTTTTCATTTTTTGTACTTAATTTTTCTGATCTTTCTTGTCGTAGGGTCGGTGTACGAGAGAAAACTGTAAGTATCTTCACCCACCGGCACATCTGAAGACACAGCTGGAAATCAATGGACGCAACAACCTCATCCAGCAGAAGACTGCAGCAGCAATGCTGGCGCAGCAGATGCAGTTCATGATCCCTGGCACCACCATGCAACCAGTGGTAAAAACCGTCTACTCCTGTTTAGATGCATATTTACTTTACTTAAAGGAATAGTTATTTAAATTGTCTGAAAATGTACTCTTAGGCCATCCTAGATGTAGATGAGTTCCTTTCTTCATCAGATTTGGATAAATGTAGCATTGCATCACTGTCTCAGCAATGGATGCACTGCAGTGAATGGGTGCCGTCAGAATGAGAGTCCAAACAGCTGATAAAAACATCAGAATAATCTACACCACTCCAGTCCATCAGTGAACATCTGGAGAAGAGAAAAGCTGAAACAAATCCATCATTAAGACATTTTTTAACTAAAATACGAGTCAATAATCCATAATAACTCTTCCTCCAGTCAAAAAGTATTCTGGTCTGAATCAGGAGAGAAATCTGCACAGATCGAGCACTATGAACCAAAACAGCTCTAAACAAATATGTGGATGATTTTAAAGTAAGAGACGACAGGAGATGGATTTTTTTTTACTGGAGGAAACAATATTATGGATTATTGACAAGTATTTTAGACGAAAGCAATGGTTTAAAGTTAAAAACGTCTTAATTATGGCTTTGTTTCTTACAAATATGCAGCTCTTGGCTTCTTCCAGATGTTAACTGATGGACTGGAGTGCTGTGTGATGTTTTTATCAGCTGTTCAGACTCTCATTCTAACGGCACCCATTCACTGCAGAGCATCCATTGCTGAAATAGTGATGCAATGCTGCATTTCTCCAAACCTGATGATGAAACAATCTTGAATACTTCTCATAAAATTTTAATTTTAGGGTAAACTGCTGCTTTTTCTCCGGCAAGTTGCAATTCTTTCAAATTAATTGTCTTCTTCACAGCCTACATTTCCTGTCAGCCAAGGTCTGGGCTCGAACCCTGGACTAAGTTACGCGCAGTATCTGACTCCCATGAGCCACGGCATGGGTCTGGTCCCCACAGAGATGCTCCCCAGCACCCCTGTCATCGTCCCCGGAAGCCCTCCGGTCAGCGTGCCCAGCTCGTCCTCCACACAGAAGCTCCTGCGCACAGACAAACTCGAGGTATCGCCTCACACCGAGACATCATGAGACTGCCATTTCATCCATTCAATAAAATTACAAAGTTAAGGACAGTAGGAAAGACATTTAACTATGCAAATGTGTGTAAAAATCAAAAAGTATGCATGTTAAAATATATAAATAAATAAATAAAGAACCAATCAGTCTAATGAAAAGGCCAAAAAAAGATAAATCATTTTTCGGTGTGTAATTTTATGTAAAAATGCCATTACATGTATATAAAAAAGCAATCATGAATGTAAAAGTGACCAATCATAATTTAAAATGAAGAAAAGTCCAGTCATAATTTAGTATGCAAATGTGTTCAAGGAAAAATACCACACCATATGTATTTATATATTAAAAAGACCAATCATAGTTCAGATATGAAAAAAAGAAGAAATGGAAAAAGAAAAAACACAGCAAAAAATGCTTTTATTAATTCTTAAATGCTTTTTCTGTCTTGTTTCCAGCCAAAATATCTAAAAAATTCTTAAATTAACAAGAATTTTCTAGACAAAATTAAAAATATTGTTTTCTGTTTGATTATTTTGCGTACCCCATTGGCAGATTATTTAGCTTGTTCTAAGCAAAAAAAACCACTTAATTTAAAAAAAAATCTGAAAACAAGACAATAAGTTTTACTTGTCTAGAAAATCATTCTTGATTTAAGAATGTTCAAATGTTCTGACTGGAAACAAGACAAAAAAATCTTAGTAAGAAGAGCATTTTATATGCAGTGATGACTAATCAGAATTTGGTATACAATTCTATGTAAAAAAAAAAAAAAAAAAAGAAGACAGAAAAATAGACTAACAGACTGAAAAAAAAAAAACATGCAGTAATTCATTATGCAATTATATGTTAAAAAAGACAAGAAATAGTTTTAAATAAAAGAACATAATTTCTGTGTGAAAATAAAAAAAAAAAAAATTATATATATATATATATATATATATATATATCTGATCCCAATTTAAAATAAAAACCAATAATAAGTATGCAAAGGTATGCAAGCAAGAAGGCCAGTCATAATTCGATAAGTAAATATTAGATTCTGAACATTAAACATTTGAACAAAGCCAAGGTCACTGGGAGATTTTCAAACGCCAACATTAAAGTAGATTTAAAGTTTGCGAAAACTAAAGCTGAATTAGTTTGCTGAGAAGTGTGAGAAGGATAGAAAGAAGTGTGAGGCTTTTCAATGCAGCGCTGCCTCACAAGATGATCAGCGTGGTTGAAACAATAACTGTTGACGGTTGTGTGTGTGTGTGTCACTAAATGTGCGATCACTTAGCAACTGACTGATGTCTGTGATAATAAGAGGCTCGGTTCCTCTGTGGCCCTCCCACACTGAGAGGCTGCCTTTGTTAATATTCAGCTGTGTGTGTGTTTATTTACGTACCTGTGCTCATACACGAAAGCCTTGAAGCTTCAGTGACTCACGCCTCTGTTTGCATATTTCTGTTGTGTCCCCTGTTTGTTTTGTCTGCGCGTTTGCGTTTGTGTCCAGGTGTGTCGCGAGTTTCAGCGGGGCAACTGTGCTCGCGGCGAGACCGACTGCCGCTTCGCCCACCCCAGCGATAGCCCGATGATCGACACGAGCGACAACACGGTCACCGTGTGCATGGACTACATCAAGAGCCGCTGCTCACGCGAGAAGTGCAAGTACTTCCACCCTCCGGCGCACCTGCAGGCCAAGATCAAAGCCGCTCAGCATCAGGCCAACCAGACCGCCGTCGCAGCGCAGGCCGCCGCCGCAGCCATGGTGAGCCCATCACGACTTCGAAACGATATGCATACAATTCTACATTTAAAGAATCATGTTGTGTGTTAACGTTTTGAAATTACACCACCGGCTGCGTTTAATTTACGGCAGAATTGAATTTAGCGCATTGAATCGCAACCAAGGCAGTGCTTAGGATTGTGAACGTGTTTTCTGCGCACGATAAAATCAATTGACAACACATGCCCGCGGAGCTTGCGATTGACATATCTGATGATGTTAGCACATTAAATGTGGAGCACTGCTTTATTATTATATAGCCATGACCCATCTTTAGAATCTGGGCGGGGTTGCTTGTCAAATCCCTTATCTTGTCCCCGGAGGATTTTAGTCCTGTTAAACAGGGTGAGTAAAGACAGAGAGGCTGCTTGAGAAGACTGCTGTGTGATAAAAATCACTCTCCTTTCTTATCCATCTAGATGGCGTCATTATTAGGAATAGGATATTAATATAATAAGCAAAATGGCTTAAAAGCTTCTTTGACTGCACAAGGTCATGGGGCAGCTAACTTCCCCATTTCTCTGCCCAATGGGAGGCCTGCTCTCCTCAGATCAGTCTCGATTAAATTAAGCAGATGGATGACATCTTCATGCCGAACTGACGTGAATGCACAGGTTCATCTATTATCCAAGCAAAGCTGTATCTTGGGTCGCGTGCCAGGCTGTTCTAAGTTCAAGCGAGCGGCGCATTGCAACAGAACTGCAACATTGAGCGATCTCTATATGCATGCAGTTTTGTTGCATTGCTCGCTTGCATCCTAGACAGCATTCTAGTATTTTGTCTACACTGCAAGCAAATGACGCAGAGAGTTTTGAGCACCGTTGTGCAAAAGCCGAGAGAGAATTTTGCACTCGCAATGTATGTGGCTTCGATTATAACAGGTGCCATCAACAAATTTTGTTGCGTCACAATCTTTGCATGCATGCAATGTTAATGGCATTGCATTACTTGCAGTATAAAGTTTCATTCATGTATGTGGCTTAGATAATAACAGGCACTATTAAGTATTGTTTTGTTGCAATCCCTGCATACATGTAATTTTAATGCATCACTCGCATGCAGCCTAGAAAATTTTGTTGATTTGTGATAGGAGCATACTAGGTTTTTTCTACACTGCAAGCAATGCAAAACGTGTTTTGCTGCATCTTGTCACCATCAAAACGCACAAGTATTTGGCTTTGATAATAGCAATTACTGCATGCAAGCAATTCTGATTTTGTTGCATTGCTTACTTGCATTATAGACAGTTTTGGTGATTATGGCAGCATTCTAGTTTTGTTTACACTGCAAGCGAGAGATGCAACAAAGCAACAGCACTCCCTTAAAAACCAATGCAAGTGAGTGATGCATCAAAACCAGAATTGCGTTATTGCAGTGTAGACAGATTTGTTGATTGCATCTTTTTTCTACGCTGCAAGATAGCAATGCAACACAACAAAACTAGTCTGCTCCTGTTATAATCAGCAACCACATTTCCAGTCGTGTGATGCAATGAAACTTGATATTGCATGTTTGTAGATTGTGTTGTTTCATATAATGGGATTGAACTTGTTTTGCTTACACTGCATGAAGGGAATGTGGTTCAACAACACTAGATCACTCCCATTATAATAAACAGAAGGAGAGAGTTGTGAGATGTAAGAACTTGCAAGTGGTAGTGATAAAGATAACATTTTTATTATAATAAAGTAATCCAATTTTGTTGCATTGCAGTGCAGCTTTTTAAAATTATAATCAGAGCAATATAGTTTTTTTCTACACTGCGCACAAACTGTGTGCTTACCAGAGAACTCCATTTCTCACATTAAAATTAATTAAGCTGCAAGCGGGTGACAAAATGCGACATGATGTAGTTTTGTCGCATTGCGTCGCTAGACTGTGGTGAGCACTTCTAACACCGATAACAATGCGCAATTTAGTTTTATTTACACTGCAACGAGCAAAGCAACACAAGACACTATTTTGCTCCTGCTAAAGCTGGATATACTGCGAGCAACACAATGCGAAGTGCGCATTGTGTGCATGCAATGTAGACAGCTTAGTTGATTAACATGGAATTGAATTCTTTGTTCGACGTTGCAAGGAATGCAGCGCAGGAAAACTAGATCGCTCCTGTTATAATCAGTGATATTGCGATTTCACAAAGCAATGCAACAACTGCGACATGCATGAGTTTGCCATTGAAATGGGAAAAATGGTTTCCTTGCACTTTCATTGATTATAACGATGATGATATAGTTTGGTCCTGCAAGCATTCTGTTTAAAATGTGAACAATTTTGTTCACATTCAATCACATACAATGCGTCAGTATGAGTATAGTTCGTTCGCGTCTCTCGCTTGCGGTGTAGACACAGTATTTGGCAGCAAGCTTTCCCGCTTCCACATCTCACGCTGGTGTGGTTATAGTTTGCCGCGTTTGCTGTCATGGCACTCACACGCTTGGCCTCATTCGTTTTGCTGTTTACTCCATTTTCGCTTTTGCTTTTGCCCTGAACCTTTTGTCTTTTTCCACTGTGTCTGGGTCAGAGGGTGACGCGAGGACAGTATCAACTCAGCAGCCATAACAGTAAAACATGAGTGAAAATAAACCCCCGGGTTTCCAGAGCATTCAGCGACCTGAGATAAACCACCAGCTTTAGCTACAGGGTAAAACGCTGTTAGCCTTAAGGTGCAATGTCCTTTCCTGATTATGATGTAATGCAGATAACAAAACAGATTTTTTTTTCTAGGGTTCAAACCGGGCCAGTTACTTTAGGAACGCTGAAACAATCGATCCCATCCCTAGAGAAAGGGTTTAAAGTTATAGTTTCTTCATTTTCCTGCCTTTTAGTTTCTCTTTGTTTTGTTTTGTTGGTTTTTTTCGCCAGTGGAAGGTTATGTAATTCTGTATGATAAATCCCTGTGGGTGGCATATTTATTTTAATGGTTCTCTATGTTGGCGGAGGGGAGCAAAACATTCAACTCCTGGTTACAAGAATACCTTCAACATGCACAATTAAAGTGCATCTTATTCTGAGGTTTACTAAAAGTATACTTTGCAAGCTCTGTTCAGAAACCTACTGATCTTTCTTCCTAGACAGCACTAGACCGTATCGTAAACATGACTGTTCCAAAAGATGATTATGCTGCATTCCGAGATGTCTTGTTTTGCATAAATTCATGCAGCAAATATCCCTCAGGGAGAATTTAATCCCAGAATGCATTGCGACAAGCTCAGCTGAAAACCTTAGGATGACAATGAGAGGAATACAATTCTATTTTAACCCAGAAACTAAAATAATCAAATCGACAGTTTTATTAATTATTTGTGAGTGCTGCACTTGAAAATTCAGACTATTTTGGAATTAATAATTACGACTCTTGTATGCACTAAGTTGCTGCCTATTCAGGGCGTTCCAAATAAGTCATATATGCTTGAGAAGGTCGCAGCCTATGTAGACAACAATGCAGCTCACTAGGTTTTGGAACAGAGCTCTGTCGGTAAAATGTCTTTTAAATGATGCATTATATTTCCCTCATACCCTTTTGCTGTAATCTGTGACTTTATTATAAAGAAAAACATGACTTTTTTCCTTTTCCATTCGACATCCTAGTTCTTTTGTGTGGCTATTCTGATTTCGAGCATTTCTGCATGGCCCTCAGCGTCATCTCATTTCAAGCGTCCTTTTTTGCTGCCCGTCATTCCATTTGAGCCACTTCTTTACTTCTTATTACCAGTACTTTTGCATGGCATTTTATTGGTGAGGAATATTGCAGTGTGCAGTGTTAGCTGCGTGTAAATATTTAAATGCAAAAAGACATTAAAATGGGCCACCATAAAAATTACACGTAATGCTTTTAAAAGGTCTAGCGTTAAGAAAAAGGACATAAATATAAGAATAAACAGAGCTCCACATTCTGTGATCACTCACATCAGTTGTTTTCTTTTGGTTCCGTGACCTTTACGATTTATTTGTAGCTAGTTGGTAAGAAATTGCGACATATTGTGACAGAAACGAACGCTTTTCCGGTGTCCTTTTGTTTCCTTTTTGCTAAGTGGTGGTAAATGTCACAGCATTTTCGCTGCACTTGTTAAAATCGCCCAATGAGCGCGGCAGATTGACAGAAACACGATGCATGGTCAAATTTGGATTGCATACGATTCGAGTCTTAATTAGCGCTCTACAGAAGCCGTGCAATTTAGGTGACGTTGCATTCTTGGCATCGTTAGATTCTAATTCGCCACATGCACACGAAACCCTCGGATATCGGGTGTGTTTTATGCAGCGAGCTTTCATAACACTAATATCTACAATCCCATTTGATTGGTAAATGGTGAGACTCTTGATTTCTGCCGCTTTTAACACAGGTATTGTAGATGCTTTGTGCTTTCGTACTAATTCAGAACGTAGTGAAATGTTTCTTTGAGACGAGTTTTTTCGTTTATGTGCATGCCTATTGTTTTGTATGTGGTATTACTGCATTCAGATTATTTTTGTTTTTGTTTTTTTCCTTCTCACCTATTCCACAATGCAATGCTGTCCCCATGATGCACCTCTGCTTGCTGTTACCTGTATGTTAATACGCTTGAATCCCATTGGCCCACTGCCATCATGTGCTCGCTGCCTGCTATTAAAAGACTCAGTCGACTGCCAAAGCAATGAAGCGACCCCTCGAGGCATCTGTAGATCTGGTACTATGACCTTTCACCTTTTGCTTTGCATGTAGCTTTTTTAATGTACTGTAGCGACTCACAGAAGTTTTTAATTTGGCTTCTTTGTTTTGATAGCAACAGTAAAAGTCACATTGTAGTCAATTTTTGAAGAAAACAATGTTGTGTCATCTTTCAAAGTAAAGTAGCTTTATTTAATAAACATAAGTGCCTTGCTTTAAGTATCTAGCGACCGTCCTTGTGTAAAACGGAGTGATGCAGCTTCCAGTCAAAGTGTGCATGGATATATAAGTGGTGCAGAACCTGTTTAACATGGTGCATGTACTCTTTCACGCTCAGGCGTTTCCGCATGGAGTCCTGCAGCCCCTACCAAAGAGACAGGCGCTAGAAAAGAGTAACGGGGCCAGCACGCTCTTCAACCCCAGTGTCTTGCACTACCAACAGGCTTTGGCCAACGCACAGCTCCAGCAGCCCACCGCTGCGTTCTTTCCCACAGGTGAGCGCAAACACACACACACACACACACACACCGCCCGCACTGCTTTGTATTAATCCCTGGGTCACCCTCTAAACGTTACACCCCTTTTCTCTTCCTCGATCCCGACGTAACGGCATAACCAAGGCTTTTTTTTAAACAGCCACGTGTTTCTTTTGCATGCGGCGTGTGTGCACGGAATACTAATGCATAGCGGTTTTTTTTTTGAAGGGAAAGTACAGACGTTATTTCGAGAGCGCTGCTGATTTGAATTCGGACAGTGCTGTCGGGATACTTTGATCTAGAAATGATAGCGGGACGTAGATTAATTTAGAAAACTCACCGAAGTGCTTTGATCTGCATGCTTAAACGCATTTACATCTGTACAGATACAGCGCACTGATTATGAATATCTGACTCCCATCAATACATAATGCAGATATATGTATTACAGTTTTTGATTGCAATTATTGTAAGTGATTAAAACTGAAATTGAATATATATATAGTCTATATAATATATATATTAATTGAAATAAAAGTTAATACAAGTATATGTATAAAACAAATTATTTCAGCTAGTGGCCAAGCAATACTTTAATTAAATTTAATTACACAATAATTAAAACTTTAAAATAAAAAGAAATATTTAAAAGAAATAAAAACTGTTTCAAAATATCAAAAAAAAGCTATGATAGTAGCTCAGTTATACTAAAATAACACTGCAGTGCTTTACAATTAATTTGAATAAACTTTGACATTTGTCTATCACTACAAAATTGCAGAAATTACACGTTTGTGTATAGTAAATATTCTAAAAATATATCTAAACATACAAATATATATATAATACATTATATTAATATTGAAATATTTTAAAACATTTAGCATTTATTGCAATTTAAGCTCAGAATGGACTGATTAATTTGCCTGGCCGATGAAATTGCTGTAATGTTTTAATAATTATATTTCATACAATATTTAATCAAGATTAAAATATATAAAAAATGAAAATGAAAGTTTTATAAGATCATATAATATACAACAATTTATGAGTATTAGATTTTTTATTTTGTTAATTTAATATTATTTCATAAATAAATATAACATTCACCTTTAATATGTAGATGCTTTTAACATATATTAATAGAATATTGCATGCAGTCAAAGTTTAAAAATACGAGTGGTTTATTCAGTTTAATAGCCAACATGTACATTATTCACAGTGCGTTACAGTAAACATTAGCCATATATATTCCACCTACTATGGCTCTGTACCTGTAGGCGTACCCGTTGCAGTATTTTTATAACAATAAACACAGAAAAAGCTCCCTCTGTACGTAGGGTCTCAGAGCGAGTCCGGCTGTCTAATCCCTCGTAGGTGTGTTTTGTCATCACACACCCACATGGTGGTTGTATTTCCTTTTAGCCGTCCTCTTGTGCCCCCGTTCCTCCCTCTTCTCCAGCTCTGGGGCTTTTGTAACAGCACTATGTCTATTTTAACCGTAGGAGTGGCCGTTGGCTCACCGCATGACTCTCTTGTGTGTGTGTGTGTGTGTGTGTGTGTGTGTGCGCGTGGCTGGTGTTTAGCCCTGTTGCCCTCTTCCTCTTCTCCTACACTGTTTCCCTGCGCTCTAATTTCACAAAGCTAAGCTCCCGTCCTCTCATTGGGGCCCTTTGCGAATATTGATCCAGTTTATCTTCCTGGAATACGCTGGGTTTTTACCGGAATGACGACACGGTGGAGCGAGCGATCTATAATGACAAGCTTAATTGGATTTGTATGGCATGCTGAATACTGAATCTCTGGCTCTGTGTCTAATATGTTTTTCTTCCCTATTAACCTCTCTCCACTCTTCACTGCATGGTCACAGGGTCAGTTCTGTGCATGGCTCCTGCTAGCAGCATTGGTAGGTTCCTCCTCTTCTGTCTGTCTGTCTGTCTGTCTGTGTCTGTTTCCCACCTCACGTAGAGATCTAGTCGCTCTTTCAGGTGATTTGAAGCTTGAGAGACTCTCTCGTCACACAAAATACCAGGTCCAATTGGCACCTGTTGATGGAATCTGATCAGTAACACCATCACGCATCTGTTTTCTGCTTTATTCTGCTTCTGTTCACCTGCAAGAGCGCTCTGTTTGTTTGAAATATTCACATTTCTCTGTCTGGGGTTTTGCAATTTAACTTTTTTATGTGCATATTTAATATACTTAATTATTATTATTATTATAGTATTAATTATGTGTATTTTATCGATTCATATATGCCAGATTTGATTTCTAATTACATTTATTATTAATTGTTGTTATTATTTATAGTAAGTCTATATATTTTACTTATTCATGTTACCCAGTTTACTTAAAATTATTTCTTTAATTTTTTTACATTGACTATTATGATTATTATTATTATTGGAATTCTATTTATTTATATATTCATATTCAATTTGTTTTAAATTATTTCTAATTCAAATTTTTTAAACACTGACTTATTATTATCATTTTTATTATTTACAATATTATTATTATTATTTGAATTCTATATATTTTCATATAGTCGTATTTAATTTGTTTTAAATTAATTCAAATAATTTATTTTTAAGCAGCGGCTATCATAATTATGATTATAGGAATTCTATGTATTTTACATATTTAGATTATTCAGGGTATTAGTTCAAATTCCAATTTTCAGTTTTCAAATGTAGTTTTTACTATAACTTATATAAACGCTCTCTATATTTGTATTATTAAGCATTTTACAGTGGTATTTTAAAGTTTTATATATAAATTGTAAACTCATAAAATTAACTTTTTTACAATATTATATTGTTTTAAAGTAATTCTTTATAATATGTATTTCACATATATCATTCATTACAATTAATTTAGGTGAATTTTATTATTATTATTATTATTAAAGTTTGTTTATGTATGTGTGTAATTTTAAACTTATGCAGTGGTCTTTTAAAGTTGACATTTTCTATATATAATTTAGAAATTCATATATATTATTGCTTTAATTAAATGTTTTACAGTGACCATTATTATAATTATTATTATGAGTTAATTGTTAGACATGTATTTGTGTGAAAGCACCAGATCCAATCGAACAGGCTGTGAATATCAGGCACCGTCTCGTCTTGTGTACAGTCGATTGGGAAATTTGATCAGTTTCCTAGAGAACGAGCCCTCTCGATCATAAGCGATCACAAACACAAGCGGCCGCTCTGCGTAGTTTGACGTAGACGGCCGGATCGATAGCTAACAGCACGTGTAAATCTGCACTAACCGCTCAAACCAGGCTTCTCTGGGCACAACTGATTATGCTGTTAAATTTCCTCGAGGTGATTATAATCAGCCTTTCTCCTCTTCTTTTGTTGTTGTTTTTATTGTTTTGTTTCCCATGCTTCTCTCGCTTTGCATCGTGATTGCATGCCATCTGCTGGTTTAACCTAACGATGGCTCGCTGCTTTGTAATATACACCATTGCTAAACGACCAAAAAAAATAAAAAAATACAAAAACCCTACCAACCAACCAAACACCTGTTTCCATAATGCTCCACCTACCTGTTCATTGCTTCCATGGTTCCCTTCCTGAAAAAGTACCCATGATGTACAGTGCTACGCCTGCTACTGTCTCTGCAGCAACAACTCCTGCCACAAGTGTCCCCTACGCAACAACAGCACCAGCCAATCAGGTTTGCTCCTTTTAAAAGCTTTCTTTCATGAATCCCTGAGCTCCGAATAAGCACTTTGCTACAAATTCGTTCCGCGGTCGCCATGGCGATCGCTCAATCTCCCGGCAAAAGCCTCGCTCTTGCGCTCAGACCGGTGCTTATTCAGAGCTCGCACATTGGCAAATAGTAGTTGTGTTGTGTTGCATTACTTTCTCGTTTTTGTTCTGCATGTCCTTGCTTTGTTTTGATGTCAAGATATCCTTCCTCATCTACACGTACGCACACACACACACACACATGCACACACACACTCACACACACACACACCGGCTAAAAATAGACACGCCTCACTCCGTTCTAGACTGACTTCCATGTACTGAGCCGCTCTGTGTCCGTCTCGGGCTTCGGGAAAGCAGGCAGAAGGTGAGTTGCACTGAAAGCTCTGCTGTAGAGAGGGAGTCTGACGTCCGACGAATAGTCAGTTTAATTAACCTATTTTTACTAATAGAATAGCAACAGCATTTAAATAAAATAAAATAAAATAAAAAATAAGCCAAAATAAAATTGTAAAAAATAATTTTATTAAAAATATAATCATAATAAATAATAATTTACTGTTTAACACTGTTACTTAATTCATAAATATGTTAAAATAATTATAATAATAACTATTATTATTACTACTACTTTAATAATGTTTAATAATTAAATAGCAACATTGTAAGTTATTTTAAAATAATAATAATAACAAATAGAAATATTTTACTTGACATTATTTTAACATCTATTCATAATAATAATACCATGACTTTTTAATAATCGATTATTTACTGTTTAAGACTGATATTAAATCATAAATATATTAAAATAATCATGTAATAAAATTATTATTGTTATTGTTATTATCAATAATGTTGAATAGCAACAGCATTATAAATAACTACTAATGATTATAAAAATATGATAACCACTGATATTAACTTCTTAAATAATAATTTAAATATATATATATATATTTGTAATAATAATAAATCATCATCATCATCATCATCATTATTATTATTATTATTATTATTAATAATTTATAAAATAAATTTCAAAATTACAGAAATTAATGTGAAGATGTCATGTTTGATATTAACATATTATCAGTAGTATTAATAGTTTTTTTAATATATATATATATATATATATATATATATTTTACTTAATAACATTATTTTAAAATCTATTATTAATAATAATAATAATAATAATGCCATGACATTTGTTTTAATTATTTACTTGTTTAAAAACATTAATTTATTACATCAGTGTTTTAGGGGCAAAAGAAAAGCACCCAGCATAGCTGTGATGTTAAAAAAAGATGGTGATGTTTTATGGGTTCTCATGGTGCTCTCGGGCCGCTCCCGTTCTTCGGGTATTGTTCGCCGGAGGGTCACGTAAGGAGACTTTAAGGGCTTTCCCTCTTCCGTCGCTCTTAAACGGAGCCTTCCTGTCAGCGAGCCGCGTTTCCTGTTGTTTCATGGCCTGCATGAGGAACTGGGACGTCCAGGGTTATTTGCAGTCTTGTCACGTGAAACTGAACCTGTTTCCTGAGGGGCTCCTGCCAGACTCTTTAGCGCCACCTGGCAGGAGAACGAACTACAGCACCTGATTAACTGAGCATTAAAGATGTAGTTCATGCAGTGCTTTTGATTTGATTATCTTTCATAACCAATTAGGATGCAATGCAGAGCCACACATCTAGAACCTGAATCTGTTTACAGCCATTTTTACTGCCATAATGTAAGAACACCTTGCACTCGTAACCAAGAGTTTTCTCTGTGTGTCTGAAATTATTATAATGTTTCATAACTGAATAAAAATAGCATTGTAAATTATTATAGTAATAACAGTAGTGGTAGTAATAATAATAATACATTATTTACTATTGAAATACTGTTACACTAATTCTTTTAATATAATAAAATTAAAAGAAATTATTTTAAAACTTCATGTTTAATATCAACATATTATCAGTAGTAATGGTTTTGAAAATAAAAATGTATTTAATAACATTTTAAATCCATTAAAAAAACAACAGCAATAATATTAGTAATGATAATGTCATTACGTTTATTTAATTATTTGCCCATTTAAAAATAAAAGTAGGCTAAGTATGTTTTAATTATTATTATTATTATTATTAATGAATCAACTAAAATTTAAAAGAAAAAAACCTGTAATAATTATAATAATGACAAAAATAATGATAATCATAAGAATTAATTGTATGTATTTCATAATAACATTTTTATTTTATATTATATATTTAATAGTAATATATTTGTATGTATTGTGTATTTTTATGTATTGTTCATTCATATATTTCTCATTCATGTTTTATATTATATTACACTATATATTTGTTTGGTTTCTAGTTATTTAAATTCTAATTATTTAATTATTTTGAGTCGAACAGGATTTTCAACAAGACATGAAATAAAAAATTAACCCGAGAAGCGTCTCAATGACAGGTGGCTTGGATGGAAGTGTTTATTTCCTTTAGAATAACGTGGGCAGGACAGAAACAGTTAAGGAAGTAAATATAGCCAACTTAAATGTCATGATGTCTTGAAACATGTAATCCATGGCTTTCAAAATACAAAAATATATATTTATATCATATATTTAGCACATGCTTCCATTCAAAATGACTTGAGACACGTGATGTTTGTTCTCTGGTGTGATGTTAGACAGGTTTTTGAACACAGAGGCCTTTTCTTTGGTGTTTGTTTGCGTCAGTCTCGGACCCAGACAGACAACCGCTGACTCATCGCTGCCAGCGCTAATCTCACACATGACTTTAATTATGCAGAGAGAGAGAGAGACAGGGACTGAGAGAGAGAGACACAGAGACAGAGAGAAAGATGGACCGCCGGCGAAACAAACGCTTGACTGCTGCAGCTCTGAGGTGATGACTTTAGCTTGAAGCAGATGCACGCGGGTCATGTTATAATCTACTGAACTGACTCTCAGTGTCGAGTGCGACTCTGAAGCGATGGGACGACCCTGGCCTGTCTGTGAAGAGTTCACGGGTCAGACGCAGAGCAGCAGCGCCTCCTGCTGGACACAAAGAGCAGACCCGTTCTATTTAAAGAATATTTAAATCTTTAAACCACTGCTAAATTAAATGAAGCCTTTTCACTTACTTACCACCCCATAGCCTTATTTCAAATAATGTCATTTAAAATAACCACATAGCTGTACAATATCAAACGTTATCCTAAAAGTTAAAAGAAAGACATAAAAATGTGCATACATATCTATTATTAATGTAATTGAGTATAGTAATATGTCTATTTATTTACTTAATAAAAATAATGATTAAAAAAAAGCAATAAAATATTTTTAAAATAAAATGCTTTTACTTTTTTAGAACTATGTAATTATATTATTCATATTTTATTGATATTAATAATTGATAAGAAAATAATATATAATATAAAATACAAGTAATGTCATATGTAAATTATATTCAAAAATATTAATTATATATGTATTTATGATTATATAAATTACAATAGCTATTGTTTATGCATGCACACACACACACACACATATATGTGAAATAAATACATTTAGATTATTTTCTGACATTTTCTGCTGATAAATTCAGTCAAAAATTTAAATAATGTATGTATAATTGTCATTAACGTGTATTTACTTTATTATATATTAGAATTATTATCAATTCTAGTAATCAATTCTAATATACAATTATATTTAAATTAAAGACAATAAATATTCTCTCTGATTATCAATAGCTTTGTGATTGTCTTAATATAATTATATGTGAATTAAATATAATAAATATTCCATCATAGTTTGTCATTGTCATAATTAATACTTCATTTGTTTGTTGCTCATATGTCAGAAGCAGCTTTGTGTGTTTTTCTTTTGCTAGATCTCGAAATACAGCAGGTCTTTAAATACAGCAGTCTGAAGTATATAAGTTATTATCTGAAGCTAACATCACACACATCACGACCCAGAGTCGCTTCTCTGCATCACCATCATCTCATGGGCTCTGTGTGACCTGCATGACCCTCTCTGGCCTTGCTTTCCCATCATGCCGCGGTGCAGCCGGCTGTCAGGCTTCCACCTCAGTGCTCTGCTCACAACGCTGACGGTGTTTCATAGTAACTTTCCACGTTTTGTGACTAAACTAAGGTGTGACGCTCGGGTGCCACATGCTTCTGATCACTGCGCTTCTACTGTTTGGCTTGAGCTACTTCTGTCATACATATCAGGACCTTTTGGATCCAGGCTAAATATTAGTCATACTGGGAAACCAGACCAGCTTTCGGAAGAACAGTACTAGTTCTAAATGGAATATGTGACCCTGGAGCAAAAAAACAGTCATAAGGTTTATTTAATTATTTTTAAACTAAAATAACCGTTCCATTGATACTTAACATTTAACTCAATATTTAACAGAGATTCAACTATTTTGAAATGTAGAATCTGAGGGTGCAAAAAATCTAAATAAAGAGAAAATCATCTTTAATTTGTCCAAATGAAGTTCTTTGACATGCGTATTACTAATCAGAAATGAAGTTTTGATATATTTACTGTAGGAAATTTACAAAATATCTTTACTTGTATCATAATGATTTTTGGAATAAAAGAAAAATTTATCATTTCGACCCATACAATGTGCTTTTTGTGACTGGGTTTGTGGTCCAGGCTCACATATGATGTTTATGATGCAATTTGATGAATTCACTTTACTCTGGTACTTAAAACAACGTGCGTGCGGTAGAATAAAAACCTGACACTGAATACAGATGGATGTCAGTCGGTGAACATAATAATGCATCTACACACAAAAAGACCAAAATATTGTACTGTGACCCTATTCTATTGAATTCTATTTGAGACTGTTTGAAAAGGACATTGAATATGAGTAACACACTAGTATACTATATGCATAATAAAGGGAATTTTCTACATGCACTGAGTGCATTGATTGGGCTTCCAAAAGTTGATATTAAACAATACGATAATGAAATTGTATATGCAAAAGTTTAGGGTCAGTATTTTTATATTTTCACTTTCTAAAAAATTATTTTATTCAGCAAGGATGTGGTAAATTGATCAAAAGTAAAAACATTTATAATGTAACAAAAGATAAAAATAAATGCTGTTTTTTTTTTTTTTTTACTTTCTATTCATCAAAGAATCATTAAAAATATGATGTGTTAGGGTTTCCACCAAAATATTGGGCAGCACAACTGTTTTCAAGATTGCTAATAATCATAAATGTTTGTTGAGCAGTAAATCAGCATATTAGAATGATTTCTGAAGATCATGTGACACTGAAGACTGGAGTAATGA
>JAUMHE010000001.1:833806-845582 GCA_032359235.1 Enteromius mattozi | reverse complement strand
ACTATGTTTTATTTGTGTACAATCACAATAAAAATAATTTGTAAATTAAGGAAACAAATTGGATGCGGCTTTCTAAAGAGCGCATCACAGAAATTAACTGAAATTGCTACTTGTTGCATTTTTTTTATTTCGTTTTGTTAATTTATTATTTATTTAGAAAAATATATTTCGCATGTGAGCCTATTTATTTCTTTTATAGCTTTAAGTTTTTCTCAGTTCACACAAGCTCTGCATCTGATGTTTATGCTGTTTTTTGCTTTTATAAAATTAATCCCTGAAAATGAATTTAGCCTTTTATTTTATTTTTAATGGGACACAGCCACGTATCAATTCAAATTTAATTGTAATTTAACATAATCTTGGCTTATCGACTGTCGGTTGTCGGTTAAGAAAAATAAAATAACCTAAATTAACGTTCCTATTTCCAATGGAGTCTAATAAGTTCATCAGGAAAAAAATAAAAATAATAGAACTGCACCTGCTTATGAATAGCTTGCAGAAGCAGACTCTGCCCTGCTTGTTCCTGCGATGACGACGTGAGGTTTACAAATTATAACAAGACTTTGAAAGGGGGTGGGGGGGGGCACGAATGGGATTTTAAAAGTGGAAATTATGCCCCTGTGATATCATATTATAAATAATATTAATAATATAAATTATATATTATACATAAAGTATTATATATAACAATTTATGAACTCTTCATATATATATATATATATATATATATATATACAATGAAAAAATAGAACAAATACATTAGCGAGCATAAATTTAAACTTCCTTAAATTACAACACACATGCAAACTGACTTTCCTGTTATAGACTATAAGCTATAAACTATTTATGTCTAAATGACAGTCTCATCACAGTAAAAGCCTCTAGTAAAGCAAATCAGTGATCAGAAATGTCCGTGTCTTGCGCTGTGAGGTCACAGAGATGTGTAAAGGCACGTGTTGATCAATCAGAGGCCTGCCGCACTGACCACAGGGAGGGAAGGACAGGTGTGGGCGTATTAGATCTTAATGGGACCCGGAGCCGCTCGGGGAATTGACTTCTTTGGCTCTTGGCAGAGGGGCTGACGTATCGCCGTCACTGCGGCTGATTATAGAAGCGCTCAGCAGAATGATGTGTGCTTGGCCTTTTCATGCTTCATTAACAAAATCAGGCAACCTGCCACATGCACGCCGCAGCTCATTAAGTCAGTGAGGGGAATAATGTTGAATGCAAAGTCTGGGAGAAACCGCAGAGCCGGCCATTAATAACAGAGCAGGAGAATACGGACTGGACCGTCTGCAGCTATTTACATGCTTATTTATTGATGCAAACTCATACTTGGGGTTAGAGATCAGAACAAACCTCTAAGGAAAGGCTCTGCTGCTTTTCTGAGAGGCTGAACTTGCTTGCATTTTACTTTACATTTTTGCTTGGCAGACGATATAACAGATAACAAAAAACAAAAAACAAAAGGAGAACTACAGCCATAACAATGGCTAACAACCCACAGCAATTCCTTAGCAACCACCTATCACACCCTAGTAACCACAAATGATAAAAGCACTCACACCTTATTAACTATATAGTAATATCTTAGCAACCTGCCAGAAAGCCCTAGCAACCACATAGCAACATGCTAAAAGTGTTCAGAACACCACAAAAACCGAACTACAATGTCCTTAAAAAATTAAAAGAACACAAATTAGATAAACAGATATAGATAGATAGATAGATAGATAGATAATTTGTATACATGCATGTATGCATGCAGAATAATGTATGCATAATTTATATTAACTTATAAATATATGCATTATGTTCATAATTTTACGTTTCCATTAACCACTTTGTAAACAACATAACTCACTGACATTTGAACTAAATGTAAATGTAAGTCTGACATCTTTGACCTGGCGAGCTGAAATCCCTCCTCATTATCCTGATAAACGGCTGTTAACGCCAGCTTTCATAAAGTTTACAGCGCTTCAGAGTGATAAACTCAACTGACGGCTCTCCAGAGGATAAAACCTCCATTAGTGGCTGGGAACCATCAGGTAAATTAAACGTAACAGATCAATAAGCTGTGTGTGTATTAGAATAACCCTAAGATTTCATGTTCTGAGCCAAAGATGAAGCACCAGAGATGTCCTTCAGAGAAACGAGATCAGGACAGGACATTCGACTGTTATTTTGTCTGAAGAGATCCAATCAATGATGTCAGTATAAATCAGAAGAATAAAAACAACAGGATTTCAGTCTGGGTCTTTTATTATAAATTGGAATGTTTTGCTTTGCGCTGCGCTCAATATATGAAAGTAAATCAAAAGAAACAGCTAAAAGATAGTTAGAGAACAAATAACTGATACAATAAGAAATGTTGTTGACAAAGTGTGCAGGCAAAAATGCAGCCTTGAATTATGAATAATTTCAGCTTCATTCACGTTTGCTGTGCATGTTTTCTAAAGAAGCCTTTCAAAACTGGAAAATAATGTGTTCAATATCAAACACCACAGAATGAACATTTAATATGACTTATCTTTCATATATATTTCGAATGAAATTCAATCTTTGAAAGGCATTGTTCTCTTTTCTATACACGATTAATGAACTGTCATTTCGTCCTTTCACATTTCAGGTGAAAACGCTGCTGTTCCCATGAAACCAGATATCGAAAAGACGTCAGTCATTGCTATTTAGTTCAATCCAGTTAAACAATTTCATATACATATTTGAAGGTATAAATACACACACACACACACACACACATACAGTATATATTTTGAGAATGTATCTACATGTACATATGTATACACATATATATTGTATATAAATATGTTATATATATATATATATATATATATTTTTTTTTTTTTTTTCTGAAATATATACATGCATATTTATATATACATAATAAATATACACAGTCCACACACGTTATGTAAACAAAAACTTTAACTTTGAATGCAAATAAAAAGGTTATAATAAACACTTTTTTTTAATATGTCACATCTCAGTCAATGTCTTTGCTATTTTCGTTTATGTAGAAAGATCACGTCTGAGTGAATGAGATGAGATTTAATATTCCTCTTTCATTTGCACTGACACATCGAATGTCGACATAGCTTCATATTTCCAACGCCCTACAGGCATCTGCTGGTAAATGGTTATAGAGTGACCGCAAGCATTGTGGAAATCAACATTTAATCAGAATGAGGTTTCAAACTGGACAGGGAAGAACTGTTATGAACAAATGCCGAAGAATATTAGGCAGTATTTCCTAAACCACAGATATGCAAAAATTGTGCCATTGATTATCATACACAACACTAGACAATGCATCTTCGGAAGGTAACATTTGATACTGGGTTAGCATGGGTCGATTAGCTGGTAGATACTATCAAACAATCTGATGGTCGTCTGCACATGTCAGCCAATCAGAAAACTTAGATATCTCTGCCATAATTAGATATTCTGGAATATGATTGGCTAACATGTATGTGAGGGAACTTTTGCATACAGTGTGTTTTCATGGGCTTCCGTCTAGCACAAGTTAACCAAACAGTTAAAATATATACTGTGTATATATATATATATATATATATATATATATATATATATATACATTCAACATAAATGTGCGATGCCACAGAAGAATAATATTTGGTTCTACAAAGAAACCATTCAGTCAAAGGTTCTTTAAAGAACCATCTTACCTTTTCATAATCTGAAGAACCTTCTTTCACCACAAAGAATCTTTTGTGAAACACATAGTTTCTTTAAGGAGTTTATATATATATATATATATATATATATATATATATAAAAGAGGAATAAACGCATAATTTCTCAGCAGCAGTGGTACACAGAGACAGCATCAGCATTTGGCTTCCCCACATGCGGCACTTTATTTTTCTGCAGGGTGCCATAACTCATGACACACTCGGAGCTCTAATGCCTGCAAATGGCCACACTAATGGCTGCCGTATCTGTGTTTGTATCCTGGACAAGTCAAGAGTAAATAAGAGAGTGTTTAGACACTCAACACCGATTTCATGTTTGACAGAGTTTTGAAAGAAGTGACTCAAAAAGAGATGGTTAGCCCTTAATTTGATGGATGAAATTGCGGTTTAGTTGCTCAGAGTGGCATTAAGCTGGAGGTTGTTGGTTTATTTAAGCTTTGCAACAGCTGTGAGCGAGTTTGCTCATCTGTAGAGTCTCTGTCATTCATATTTATGGGGCTGAACTTTGGCAAGTTTCCAACTGCTTGCTTTCAGTAGCTGATATATTATAATTGACTTAATATGAAGATAGAGAATGAAGGATTGATAAATATACAATGGTTACACAACGGCTAGAAGGATAGGTAAATAATGGACAGATGGATAAAACAACAGATGAACAAAAAGTGGATGTATGGATGGACAGACAGATGGATAGATAAAATTTACACTAAATATATATATAATATAGACACACACATTGTAATATATATATATATATATATTTATTTTATACCAGAAACTGTCATTACAAATTAAAATCAGCACAGTAATGAGTGTGAATTACCTGAAAAAACTTATTTATTTATTTTTTTTTATTGCCTGAATTAAACTTTATGATCCTTTTCTCCAGCACTATTCTATAAAAAAGCAAGAGAACCTAATCATCTGTACAGCCAAAGAGCTTTGAAATAACGCAGAAATTATATTTCAAATGAATATTCCCCTGATATTTTGTCACAAGACTGAAAAAATGTAGTTAACCTAGCACTGTCTCTACTTTTAGTTGTTTAATAGAGCAGAGCAGAGTGGCTTTGACAGCTAGTGAACAATCTGTGAGCGTCTCTCATCAGTAATGCATAAGGATGCGTCCACCTCCAGATCCTGCTTGATTTGAAGTATCTATAAGCAATATTTTGATGATGACAGGCTGGTCCTGTGAGGAGCTTCCCCACTATGATTCACTGAGCATCAGGGTGCTCCGACGAGGATCATTATCGTTCATTTTCATCATTCTGTGACACAGCGGGTCATTTTCGGCGGGCCTCTTCAGAGCGGAGCATTAGTTAAACAAGCACAATGGCAGTGCTTCTGTACATCCCCCTCGTTATAAGACGACTGCATGTGAATGTTATTTTAATTCCTGCATTGGTTAAGATTCCCTCTCCCTACCAGCTGTGACCACCGACGGCTGCGGTAATATTCAGAGCTTCTTGATGTCACACAGACAGCAAGTTTTCACCATGACGCCTCATTTAGATGATCCGCATGTCGTCTGGACCGCTTGGCCTCTTTTTGATTCATTAGCAGGCAGATCAAACTTTTAAAGCTCCGCTTTTGGTCATATCTGATTTTGAGGGGCACCATTAACAAAAGAGCATCTATGCAGTCACAGTGAATAATGCATTAAATTTTCTGTTTCTGCAGAATGCCAATTAGACCTGCTTTTGAACTTCACTCGGGTGAGAAAAAAAATCATCTTTAAAATATTGGACTGGAATTAATGTACGGCTTTGTTTATGGTTTTTTAGTGATTCATTTGCCAATTCAGACATGACATCAAACTTACCGGTGTTATCAACCTTTTAAGATTGAAATGAGAATATCATACATTTCAGTCTGATGTGAATAAAAAAAGAATCTGAAAAGAGCGAGAGAGAGAATTCAAATACATGCAAAAAGTGTTAGTTCGTCAAGACACACTTTGAATGTTAGTGTGATAAAAGTTCATATTGAGATGAGAAAAACAGAATGACAGATAGAAAAACAGATAGAAAGAGCAAATGATAGAAGAAACAGTAGAACAAAATGAATAAAAGACAGACAGAATGACAGAGATACAGCAGATCAACAGAAAGACAGTTAGAATGTTAGATGTTAGAATGAACGATAGCTATGGACAGACTGACAGACAGCTAGAATGAATAACAGAATGAACAATGTGTAAAAGAATGATAGAATGATGGATTGAAAGATAAAATAAACAACATAAAGATAGACAGAACAAATGATAGAACAAACAGTATACTGAAAGAGAATGAACAATAGAACAAATGGCGGAATGACAGAACGAAAGATAAAATAATTGAGGGATAGATTGAAAGACAAAAAAACATGAGTGATAGAACAAATGTTAAGACAGTTATGCAGAAAACAAACAACAAAACAAACAATAGAATGAATGATACAACAAACAAAGGATAGACAGAACAATAGATTGATATACAGTAGATAGAATGAATGATAAAACAAACCACAGAATGAACAATAGAACGAACAATGGACAACAGAACAGCAGATTAAAAGATAAACAATGGACAGATAAAATGATAGTCTGAAAGACAGTACAACGTATAGATAGAATAGAAAGAAAAATAGACTGAAAGATAAAATGGACAATAGAAAAAATGGTAAAATGACAGAATGAAAGACAGAACAACTGATGGATAGACAGAATGATAGACTGAATGAAAGACAGAACAACAGATACATGGGGTGAACAACAGCATGGATGATAGAACGAACGACAAAACAAATAATGGATAGACAGAGGACAGAACAACAGATTTACAGATAGAATGAACAACAAAAGCAACAGAATGAATGACAGAATGTACAGTGGATAGATCAATAAACTGAGAGATAGAATGAGAGCAATAATGAACAATGTACAAATAGAATATACAGAATATATAAATGATGGAGCGAACAACAATGAATGAAAGAAGAAATGATAGATTGACCACTGCATAGACAGAATAATAGATTGAAAGGGAAAAACAAAAGATGATTTGGTTTAAAATTCAGTCTGGTTGCAGTTTTAAAGAGCCGGAAAACAGTATTGTTTTTGTTTAGTTTTGTTGTTTAGTAGGCTATAAAGTTACAGCTAATTCTTGCTATGGGATGTTTTTTTTAAAACCATCACGCAACAATTCTCACCCCACCAACACTGCCTGTTGTTTTTGGTCAAGCAATGGTTGTTATACTGCACCTCTCACGCTACATAACCACTGGTGAGCAGCGTATCATGAGCTTCCAATGCCATAATTGGCCACAGAAGGGCCCCAAAAGCGCCCCGGTCCATTAAGGACCCATTTAAATACAACAGGATCATTACAGCTCATCAGGTGCGAAAGATCACCTTCAAGCGATAGCTGTGGATGAATAGCCGGGGTGGCGATATCATGTAATCCCGTCCAGAGACAGGCTATTAATTAACAAGTGCTCACTGAAGAGACCAGCCTGCACTTCCTCTCATTGTGTCTCCTTACTCAAGATCGATGCGACTCCCTGCCAATACGTCTCGCTGACGCCTTTTGTTTTCCATACTAAGTACGCAGCGTCTGGATTCGCTGCCAAACACGAGAGCTTGCGCAGGTGACATTGACAAGGAGCCGGGCGACGCGTCCTTTTGTATGAAGACTCCGGCGCACTGAGCCAGAATCACACGTCTTACGTCTGTTAATATTTTATTTATTACCCTCACACTGAGAGAAGACAACGCTGGCGTTTGTTTCTGTTGTATTTCTTTATTTATTTCCTCTCGGCACGACCCGCTGAAGCTCAGTCCTAGCGCTCAGTTGTGTTTCAGGGTGACAGCGCTCTTGAGGGAGGCAGGAGCTCAATACTAATCAAACGTTCGCGGTAAAATGAGTCAGTCGAATCTGGTGCTTTATGTGTATCGCCAGCCAATGGTTTTAAGTGACAGGTGAGTTTCAGCGAGATACTGTGTTTTTTATTTTTATTCTTGTATCTCAGCAGCTTTAGGGTTCGAGAGATCGAAGCAGACCGTAAACTACTGAATATTTCAATACTTCAGCAACTCCTGCTGAACAACAAACCATTTTAACTTCAACTGCACCACAACAGTGTCCTGATAAAATGATCAAATGTGCATCGCACTGTGTTTGTCTGTCATATCTGAACTGAGACAAGACTGAGATTTTCAGAAAACAAATGAAACTTTTTTTGCCTTATTTTCATGCATTTTTATGCATCTCAAGGTAATGATAGATTTCTTACAACCAAGCAAGCACTTAAAACACCATAGCAACCACATAGCAAACAATGTTAAACCCTTTTAAATGTCCTAGCAACCACCCAATCAGAAAACCCAGGCAACCACCTAGCAAAGCCAAGAAACTGCCTAGCAACCACTTTGCAATGTCCTAGCAACCACCCAAAAAAATTCAAACAACCTAACAACAGTTTGCAAGAAACCACTTTTAAATGTTCTCACAACCACCTGGAAAACCCTAGCAACCACCCAAAACACCACAGCAACGCCTAGAAAGTGCTTATCAAGACATAAAAACCACCAAGCAAACAATTTGCAGGTAAACGCTTTTGAATGTTGCCAAAAGACCCTAGCATCTAACCAAAACACCAACGCATCCATGTAGCAATGCATAGAAACTGCCTAGCAACACCTACCAAATAAACACTTTCAAAAGTGTTTTAACAACCACCTGTAAAACCCTAGCAACCACCCAAAACACCATAATAACCACCTAGCAACCACTCTGGACACCCAAGCACAATGAAATCAAGTTTTGCACAGGCAAGCAACACGATTTCATCATACATTCCCTGAAAACAAAAACACACATTACAATCTAGCTTATAAATCATATGTCAATGACATTCAATGCACATATATTTCCTAGAAATCAAGATGAAGACGCAGATTAAGAGAGTGATTTATTGCAGAAGAATGCACAAGCAGCACGTCACACAGAAATGAATGAAAGTGAGCATGAAGACAGCGACGGCTCCCCTCACTAACTCTGTCACGTAAGCAGTTGTCGTTTTGCCGTATCTAGATCCAAACACAAAGCGTGACTGCTGACTGCGAGCCCCATCTGCGTGACTTATCGACGGCCGTAACGGGAGGCACATCAATGGCTGAGGCGTGACGTGGCTTTGGATGGAGCACCGTGCAGCGGATGAGCGGGAGAGACGGTGATAAACGAGCGCATCGTCACAGCGTCCCATGAATTATGAGAGGGGCATGAGGCGGTGCTGACACACCACGGCAGATTGACAGGAGGAAAAGGAAACACCAGCATGATGTAACGGCGCATTTAGATGACCCAGAACGCCCCATCCAGACAAAAAGTGCGGGGCCGATTAATCAGATGAGCATACAGGAGATAGAGGAGGTTTGGAGAGGGAAGCACACGGCCCTTGATTTTGATTTAGCGAGGGCCATGGGTCAGAGATCCAATCCCCTCCGGAAGATGAAGTAATTACCAGATGGCCACTTTGATTTGTTCCACTTTTTTTTTTTTTTACAACCACGTTATTCTTGATTGCATAATTCATTTGGAGGAGGGAGAAATATCTGGAAAAATGTTTCTATACGCTTGACCTTAATTCCACCACTTAATTACACTCTGATATCAAGCCTCAATGAAAGTCTGATCTAATTCTGCCCTCCATTCAAACACCGGATGTGGTATTTCCTACTTGTTATCCTGAAATTATGACTGTCAAACAATGACGTACACAGGAACAAAGCAAAACGCATTCGATTAGCAGGTCTACAGTTAACAAAAGGACATGTGTTACTGTGTTAAAATAATACTTTACACAAACATTTTAAATTGCTGCAAATGTACTCACCCTCAGACCATCCAAGACGTAGAGTTTTTTTCTTCATCAGATTTGGAGAAATGTAGCATTAAATCTCTTGCTCATCAATGGATGTTCTGAAGTGAATGGGTGCCGTCAGAATGAGAGCCCAAACAGATGATAAAAACATCACAATAATCCACAAGTAATCCATACCACTCCAGTCCATCAATTAACATCTTGTGAAGTGAAAAGATGCATGTTTGTAAGAAACAAATCCATCAAAGCAACTTCAAACCAATGCTTCTGGTTTATATATAATATATATATATATATAATGCTTCCTCCAGTAGAAAAGTCCATCTTCAATCCACACAAATATTTGTTTAGAACTGTTTTTTACTTGTAAATAGTACTTGATCTGTGCATATTTCTGTCCTAATTCAGAGAAGATTAATTTTTCACTGCGGGATTGGCATATTTTAGCCAAGAAAAAAAAAGCTACT
Source organism: Enteromius mattozi (assembly GCA_032359235.1). Taxonomy (NCBI): domain Eukaryota; kingdom Metazoa; phylum Chordata; class Actinopteri; order Cypriniformes; family Cyprinidae; genus Enteromius; species Enteromius mattozi. Next base: position 835,507 of record JAUMHE010000001.1, on the reverse strand, counting down.
TTAAAATAATTTGGATAATAAATAAGGATCAAATATTTGTTTCTTACAAACATGCAGCTTTTGGCTTGGATTATCGAGATGCTTTTATTGTGATGCTTTTAACTGTTTGGACTCTTATTCTGACGGCACCCATTCACTGCATAGCATCCATTGCTGAGCAAATGATGGAATGCTACATTTCTCTCAAAACTCAACAATATTATGGATGGTCTGAAGGTGAGTAATTCTCAAATTTTATTTTTTGTGTGAACTATTCCTTTACCGTTAACTGTGTTCATCTTCCTTGGCGCATCTTAGACTCAATTTTCCAAGTCCTTGAGATTATTACTTACATATAGTTTCTATTCTTCTCCTCTCGGCCGCTCCGTTCCCTGATCCCCAGCATCCATCCTCATCATCACAATCTCCACTGTATCCATCTCCACTTCCAGTCTCGATTTGGTCCAGTGTGCCCAGCTTTGGGATTGACTTGCCTTGCAGCAGCTAGAACACATACAAAACACGTTTGAACCTCAGAATTTAGTATTTCATAGTATTTTTTTTTTTAAATTTTTTTTTTTATCAGATTATAAGCCACATATGAAAGCGGGGTTTGTAATACATCTGACTGCATGTGTTTCTTTTGATGTTCAGACCACAAACAACTAAACACTAAGCTTTGAGTTTTACACATACACACACACACACACACACATTCAAATAAACATGCATTTCCAGATTGCATAAAGCTTTCAATGAAAACATTTGCAAAGAGAGCAATTTGTTGTAGCATCAATTGTGAGTACATTCAGCTTTCAAACAATAATGACAGGAACACATCTCCATCCCCTGAGATCTGTGCCTGGATATGATATCCTTCAATTACCCTCAAAACTAACTTTTGCAGAGCTAGGATGGGTTAGCATCAATTACAAACTCTGAGTGCACTTGAGCAATATCCGCTCAGGGTGCAGGAACATTTAATTATCTAATTGAAATGCAAGACAGCCTCTCAGATATTGAAAGCGCTTTGTATTTATCAGGTAGAGCGCATTGGGCCGTTGCAATTGTCTGTGGTAATTAGCAGCTGTAGTGGCTCAATATCTGCCGATTAAGTGGCTGAACTAATGGATTAGCAGAGCCATGATGGATGAGTGACTGTGACTTACATGTTTAGAGGTCGCCTCAAATCGACACAGAAAACTACAATCAAAAATGAAACCATTGGCAAATGGATGACTATGATTTAGAATGGCATTCTTAGCAAGCATCGATGACCCACTACATCTGACAAAAAGTGCAATGTATTCAACTTCATAATTCCAGTTTTAACAAAAATCGGCTTAAAAACAAGGCTGCCAAAAATGACAGCATTTTAAAAACAAAATATGCTTATAAATGAAAAAGGCATGACATGTGGAATTAAAAATACAACATATTGAGATCATTCTACCAAAATTCATTTTGATTGACTATAATCAGATTTAAAACCAGTTTGCAACAGGTTTTTGAAAAATTACAAAAGTACCATAAAAGTGACATTTTATTTGACTGCCAAAAGTTATATTTCTTTTTACATTGGTTTAAAAATGCAAAATAACCATATTTATTTATTAATATTATTATTTTTTTTATCATTTAAAAGCAGTGTTGTGCAAGTTACTTCCAAACTGTAATATATTATATATTACTTGTTACTGCTATTTAAAAGTAATGCCTTAC
>JAUMHE010000001.1:784562-798154 GCA_032359235.1 Enteromius mattozi | reverse complement strand
ACCAAATTATTTAGGGGGGCTTAAGAATAGTTTAGGGAGGCTTCAGCACCCCTAAAATAGGCCTAACGACGCCACTGATTCCAGATAACTTCATTAAGTTAATAATACTTTCAGCTGCTAGTAACACACTCAACTTCACGGTCGGCACATTTTTCAAAAACCTCTTGTTGCGTGTGATCTTTAACCACACGTTCATGTTGTTAACCTTTGCAATGTGTGACATCTCTAAAATAAGAGACTGAAAACAACAAAACAACAGGCTTGATGCCTTTGACCAAGCTCCTGTCTCATGCCAAAGAATTCTTCCCTGATCATTTTGATAAGCAGCATGTGATTTTCTATTGCAGGAGCTGTTTAAACATGTTGGAACACATTCTGTGGCATTTGTTGACAGCTCAGGTAATGTTTGCATTGCATGCATGCCTCTGGTGACAACCTGCCCTCTAATCTCCCTCACAAGCGTAACACAGTCCAGTCTAAAACAAAACACACACACTATATATATATATATATATATATATATATTTTCCTCAGTATGACATAGATATGGTAATTATTTATTGCAAACTTCCTTATCTTGTAAGGGAATTGGGTGACATTTCCTATTCTAATCAGCCTGACGTTTTCTGCAATACCTCTGACTTTGCATGCTGTGGAAAACACAAACCCAACTGTTCTGGCCTTGCGTAATCCAAATTTTGGGGACTTATTGTTTGAGGCTAGCGTTAGGTAAGATACACAAGAAAGAAAAAGCCTTAAAAATCATAATCAGAGCAATGCATTCACTTGAGGCATCATATGATATGAAAACTTTATATTGTTTTCCTGCATGCAAAACTAAAACTTAAAACATATACCATGATTTCCACAGACAAGGCTTATAGTCCCAGACTAAAATGTAAGTCTGAGCTGTTTTAACTGAAAGAAACCTATCTTAAAATATATCAATGTCTTTGCTTTGTCTCAAAATCGATACCAGTAATGTTTTTTTTTATTTTATTTTATTTTTTTATTATATGATTAAATGTCCCTGTCTGTGAAACCAGGCCATGACATTTAAATAGTATATTATATTTACATTACAATAAATAAATAAATAAATCTATTTTATTTCAGTTACAGTTGCTAAATAAATATTTTTACTTTTATATTAATTTTTTTTTATATATTTACTTTTATATTTATATTATAACTTGATGTTCTAAAACAATTCCAACAAAAAACAAGACTATATAAATTCATTCATAATTCAGAAAAGTATGTAATAGAACTAATACAAATGCAATCAATAATCATAATAATTATACAACTGAAAACATAGGGATAGCGTGTATAAAATGACACCACTGCCCTTTTGCTCTAGAGAGATAATTTAAATAAGCAGCAGCAGGTGCTATATTAGTTTTCGCAAGCATTTTTCTCATTGTTCACCTCAGGCAAATAACTAAATCATCACGGCACGCTCTTTTGTTCTGAATGTTTAATCAAACACGTGTTCAAATATTTCAACATGTTAATCAAACACATAGGGTTAGTTATGAAAGGCCTGATACAACAGCTCAGTGTTTGTCCTCTTATAGCATGCTCACGCAAACAACTGTTCCTTTGTTTGTCTATTCTGTGAGCTATTGCTTTAATTTCCGATCATGCATTTGTTTGTTCGATTAAGCTCTACATATGCCCTTTTTCTGTGTATATTCTTCTTCTTGTTTTATGCTTCAGGCGTGCCTGTGTGAGATTTACCTGCACGCAGTGCTTGAACATTACGAGGGCAGGTGGGGGTGCTAATCAGAGATGGTACAATACAAGCCCCAGGTTAGAAACAATCCCTGTGAGCATTTAGCATTTATGGCTTCAGTTTATTCTCCACTTCAAAGCCACAGAAGAATTTGTGGATTTATTTGGATTGAGAGGTCAACCGTGTTTAAGATGCATTGTCACAAATGTTGAAAGATGGCATTTAGCTTTTTTTAATGGAAATTAAAATCCCACCTGCCCTGCTGTCTACATAATCAGCTGCTTTTTAAGTTAAGGGTGATATGGAACAATCTGCAAGTAAAAAACTTCATGCATATAGCACTTTAGAACAACTGATTTCAACGTAACTTGATATGATAATCTAATATGCACAAATGGCACACACAAAATAGATTAGTTAGATTAAACTATTTGTGCTGATAGATTTTGATATTTAATTAAGTTTATATATACACTACAAGAGTATTGATACTTTTTTTTTTTTTTTAGCAAGGATGCAATAAATTAATTGAAAGTGACAGTAAGGACCTTAATAATGTTAAAACTGATTTCTGTAAATACATGCTGCTCTTTTGAACTTTCTAGACAGCTAACAGGGAACGTTCTCAGAACTTTGGCTGCTTTGGAACACTGGTTTTTAAAACGTCCTCAAAAAACAAACAAATAAACAAAAACAGCATACTTCTGTTAGCAGTTTATTCAAAGGACCCTTAAACAAACAAACAAATAACTGTTTTAACATTGATCAAAAAAATAATAATAAAATGTTGAGCAAATTTCTGAAGGATCATGTATCACTGAAGACTGGAGTAATGACGCTGAAAACTCATCTTTGATCACATAAATAATACAGTTTAGATTTTTCCCCCTCTGCAATATTACTGTATTATTGTTCAAATAAATGCAGCCTTCATAAGCATAAAAAAACAACGACAACAAAAATTGTTCAATTGTACTGTAGGCCCACTAGTTTTTGAATCCAATCCATGATTTAAAGTGTGATACTGTACCTTAGATCATTCTTTGTGATTAATCATACAGCACAGTAGGATTTATCTTTGATCAGACTTATCTATGATATGCAGGAGTAACAATCATATGACTGTTACCTGCTCTAGAAATGTCTTTGGTGGAAAAGTTAAAACTGTGCATTTACCGGAGCGCCGTGATTCCATCGAGCTGAGCATGTCTTAACTCAGCATTCATTAGAAGCTGCTGACTCTGAACTTCGGAATGCTGTTTCGTAGAGAATCTCAGAGTAATTCAGCCCAAACAGATGGCAAATGCAGGCGCACTATTCGGCAAATCAATTATATACATTGATAACACGACTCTATCGACCTGGATCCCTTTGTGCCGCATGACTGGGGCAAAACATGCATTTTACTCCTCTAAAACGCACAGTTAGTTGCAATAAAGTATTTGGATGTTTCAGTTGGAAGAAAGAATGTTAAAATGTCATTGCATTAGATGAACTAAACCAGCCAGCATTTACAGTATATATATATAGGCCTATACAATTAGTGTTATTTTTTTTCCACAGCAAGCACACTTTTCAAGCTAAATATTTCTCAAGTTCAAGAGTCATACACTTAACCCAGGATGACTCTACGGTGCTTTCATTCATTTATGGGTGTTTTTTTTTTTTCAAATATGTGCACTTTTGGCCTTTTTGCCTTTTAGCACACATTCACACTAGTTTAGTATTAAATTTGTCTTTCATGCCAAATGTGAATTCATGCATCATGCATGAATCCTTCTCAAAAAAAAAGAAAGAAAAAAAAAAAAAAAGAGAGAAGGCACATTTCATAAGCATAAAAATAATACAATATTTGGCCAAGGTAAAACTCTTTGAAAATCTGGAATCTGAGAGTGCAGAAAAATCTAAATATTCAGAAAATCGCCTTTAAAGTTGTCCAAATGAAGTTCAGTGCATATAACTAATAATAATAATAATAATTTTATGTAATTACGGTAGGAAATTTACAAAATATCTTATAGAACAAGATCTTTACTTAAATTTTTTATGTTTTTCGGGCATTAAGGAAAAATAAAAATAATAATTTTGACACATACAATGAATTATTGTCTATTGCTACAAATATACCCATATAACATATTTTTGTGGTCCAACATAATATAATATCATTATATTATATTATATTTCAAGCACAACAAAATAAATAATTTTGTAATAATCCACATCTATACAGTATCTGTTTTCTTAGGTGTATTTCATGCATCCTACATACAGTATACACAATCAAAAAATATTTTGTGTTTAATTTGACAACATTACAGCTTGGAAATTGTAATAATAGCAATACATTGTTCTGGATCTGATGGAAATGACCCCACAAATGAGGGTCACAAAAATGAGTCATTCTACTGCATGTTTATCTCATTAGATTAGATAATAGTTAAAATATATAATTGTTACGATATGTCTGGGCAAAGGGTTAAAACTATAAACTCTATACATAAAACGCATTCGAACAGTAGCAAAGATAAATGATGAAAGCATATACATATCTCTTCTGATGTTCTCAAATATGACTTGTTTTTTGTATTCATCAAAAGCATGTCAGAATGCTCTATTGATTTATGTCAGAAGCTGAAGAACATATGAAAGTTGACTCTTGCCTCACATGTGGGTGTTCTCACCTTACGTAATGTGGATAGAAAAGGTGTGGGCTGCTAGGGTGTTTGCACAACGCTATACCTGCAAACACATGACAGGAAGAAAAAAAAAAAAAAATCAGTGTGCTTTCTTCCTCTTTTCCACTCAGGTAGGAGTGCAATACACATAACAGTACCGATTATACAGATCACGCCTGATAATTAAATGCAGTGTGATCTCTATTATGGTTGGTTTCAGTTACATATAACAGTTTGAAGACAGGAACTTGCACATTATGACTCATGATGAGCTTTACACGATCTTGTCAGTCTCGCTGATGGGTTAGTCATGATGCGAAAAATGAGAGTAAAAAGAAAGGGAGAAAAAAAAAAAAGTGTGTGGCTGGGTGGATTAATTTCATACTCTCACATGATCAGACAAAACCTCCCTTTTTAGGAAAATATTATTTTTATGCTTTTAATGAAACACTCTTTAATTCATATTCATATCTTATAATTCATAAAAACATACAAAAAGGTTAAAACATTTTAAGTTCACATTAAATAAGAATACAATATTAATATTAATATTCTTCACTTAATGTTTAATTTTATTTGCACAGGGGAAAGCAGCATGTCAAACAGTGACATACTTCAACATGTTAAACTTCAGATTGTTATATATTCATCATACTGTACATAGAAGTTTTAACATGTCAACTACATGAACGAGCCAGTTTTTAAACAAACATCTAAACTCAAGTACTCAAGACAATACTAGTTGTCATTAATGTCAGATTGGGGTAAGTTGTCACACTTGTTTTCATTTTTTGTTGTTGTTGCTGTTGTTTTTGAAAGTTATAAATTTATACAGTTACGGCATTTGTTATTTGAAAAAGCTATATATGTATATATCTGTGAATCTGTGTGTCTATGTAGATATTAATTTTAATATTTTATATATTCATCATACATGGAGGTTTTAAGGTCAACCACAAAACAGAGCCAGTTGAACTGAAGTTCTCAGGACAATATTCGCTGTTATTAATGTTAGACTGGGGCAGGTTGTCACTTGTTTTTTGAAAGTTATAAATTTATAGCGATGGTTTATACATGCATGCTGTATGGCTTTATATGTATATGTTTGTGAATCTATCTATCTATCTATCTATCTATCTATCCTTTTATTTATTCATTTATTTAAACAGGTTCTGAATTAGTTTATTTAACTTTACGTTGTTTATTTTACTAAATGACAGATTTCATTGTGACAGTTTACCCCAAATGTGCCTCAGTTGTTTAAACTGTTAGATAAAATGCATATTTTAAACTAGATCAAATCAAATCAACAAAAACTTGTGACAACTTGTGTGACAGCATGTCCGACCATTGAGCAATGTGTGTTGAGTTAATAGTACATTTTTGTGACAACAAAGACAACTTCCCTCATTTTATCTTTTTTTTTCCTTTAGAAGGTAGCCTAACATAATGGACGAGGTTGCTCAAACCCTATACACTCCCGCAGAAGTCCTGCGCAAGGATGCGTTCAGGTCTCTCTCTCTTTCTCTCTCCTCTCCATATGGAGTCACGATAGCCTCTTAGACTGTACGGAGGGAGGAGCTCTAGTGAAGTGAAGCTCCAGCACAAGCTCATTCACTGGGCAGATCGAAAGGCTGGAGAATCTGTGCCTCCTCCACACCTTCAGTAAGAAACCGCGGGGGTCAGGCGCTCTCCGAAGCGACGCGGACAGCTGAATGTTAATTGCGGACTTTTATTCTCGAGCACTGGACTAGCGGAACACTGACACGCGGAGCCAAAATATCTGAACATCGCGACAGGACACGTAAATGAATAATAAAACAACCCACCGCGCGATGGAGAGCTGAGGGCAAGTTGGATCTGGACTTGTTCCATGCGTCTTTTTGCGCGGTGGGCTCTTCGGTGCCAAGAAAGCCTTTTGAGAAGTCCAGGCGTCCGGTTTGTGCTGCAAAACTGGGTGGGTTTGTTTGATCCAATAAGCACAGATAACTTGGCCAAGTGGAGCTACAAAGACTCCTGCGCTGCGTAATTTGGGTAAGAGTGGCTTACTAATGACACATCCAAAGTCAAAGCAGTGTGATTATTTTAGCGTCAGTGTCGATCGAAAGTGTTTTAGGATGAATGCTAGGCGGTATTACAGCAGGTGCGATGGATTTTGTATCATTAAACATTTGTTTTTTGGACATACGGGTTGGCACGATGCCTAGACCGCAAAATGCACATCACTTGTTTCTCCTTTAAACAGTTACTTTCTAATGCACCTTCTGTTGCAGTACATATTTATTAAATCTAAACGTATCGCAAAAGTGCAATAGATAGTGCTAATGTGACACTGTCTCCTGTGACCCCAAGGACACCTTATAAGGTTTATTTTACTTATTCATTCCCTGCAAATTCAATCCCTGTAAATGAAACTCAGGTGACTTCATTGTGATGTAGCCGTCTGCAGCACAGATGCTCGCCTACAAAGTCACATTTACACAAAGGCATAGACACACACTCACAAGTGCTCAGCCAGACATACCAACACACACACATACAGAAGTCTTAATTTAATGTCTGGAGTGAGAGTTTGCAGCACCCTCTCGAGAGACAGATGAGCAGTCCACATTATATCTGAGGTTTCAAACAGTCCAAATGGATTTATGACTATTATGTGGGGTTGTTCTTAAAGATAAAGATTGTTTAGTTTACTTTTCTTTTAGTAAATGCAACACATTGTGCAAATACACAGACGGATAGGATTGGTATGAATATGTCTGTACTTTATATATATATGTATATATATATATTAACTATACTTAACATTGAGGTTTCATGTTTAGTAGCTTAACTGGTAGAGCGTGACACTAGCGACATCAAGGTCATGAGTTTAAATGCCAAGGAACATACGGTACAAATGTAAATTAAAAGTGTACAAATAGGTACCAGGATGATAATGAATGCATTTCCCTTTAAAATAACTAATTGTAAACAAACTTTCATACTTATTTGCATTTCTTTTTGAGGTCTGGCTGAGACCACAGGTATGTTAGAACACTAACATGTTCTTTTCTGACACGCCTGCTAATTTGGATGTTTTATTGCAATTTTAATTGCACTGTATGTTTTGCATGTGTTAAATAAGCCCAAACTAAAACAAATTGTGATCTTCAAAACTGTTATGTATTAGAAAAACATTTATGTTTATAGTTCTTAAAATAACCTTTTTTTTTGTCTCAGTGTGAAGAATATTTCAATAATATGACAATCTTTTTTTTTTTTTTTTCAATTATAAAAATCTTTTGTGCAATAGAAATGTTCTATGGATGTTAAAGGTTCTTCGTTTCAATAAGGGAGCTAGCTGCAATATAAGAGACAATTAAATGATCAATATTATCAGTTTAATGGCTTTGAAGTACACAACAAATGAGCAAAAAGAGATTTCATATGTGCAATAGTAAAATCAACCAAACTTGAGGGTAAAACTGTATGCTTTTATTAATAGCCAAGGCTAAACCCACTATGACACTCCATATCGAGTGGGCGAGTTTATTAGCTTCACGGGACTGTGGGCCTTTTCTTTTGCCTTTGCTCTTATATGTGGGTGTTGTGGCGTCTCCCTGGGGCGAGCACATCATTTCCTCCATAGTGCCACAGACACAATGAAGGGGGCCATCTGTGCTAGCCCACTGATTTGCGCAGGGTAAAATGGAGCATCACTGATTCGCTCATCCCTTTGCCCCAAGCCCAGTATATACTCTTTCTCTCCATCCCTCATTCCCCTGTGCTGGATGTTAAGGTCCCCCAGTGGCATGCTGCGGATGCAACCTGCAACAATCTGTTGGAGGTTACTTCCCTATATTGAGAGCTGTGCGCTTACACACTCAACACGGACACAAACAACACTGGTGTGTCAAAACAAGCCAGGAATCCTGCATCGGATCTTCATACATGGCTACATCTTAAGCAAAGTGCAATTTAATCAAGTTACTTTTATTTATAAAGCGCTTTAGAGTGTTTCAAAGCAGCTTCACATTAATAAACAAGAAAATAACGATCAAACGTGATCAGATGTACGACAAATTTTGCTAAGGCATCCCTACAGAAAACAGCAGTGTCATTATTCTCTATTCGGATGGAGTCGGGTGAACTGTATCAACGGTGAATTTAATTGAGCTGAATAATGACACTAAACTGAATCAACACACATGTCAAGTTCATCAATTAGGAAGCAAGTTAAAATGAGCTATAAGCACCTCTAAAGAATGCAAAAGTGTTGTTATTGAGCTTGAAACATTTGATTCCTTTATAAAGAATCTCCACAGAAGACAATGTTGTCAGCTAAATTCAGTTCAAAGCTGATTCAGTTCATTCAGCTGATTCATTTGAACTGAACTGAACTAAATCAAAGCTGAACTCAACTCTATTTGATTCCTAAATCATATCTACATATGACAATAGTGTCAGCTCAATTTTCAATGTTTCAGTTGAGCTTAATCAACTCTGAACTGAGGTGAGCTGAATAATGACATTAAACCGAATCAACACCACTAGGTAAAGTTCATCAATTACAAAACAAGTTTAACTCCGCTTTGAGCAGATCAACAGAAGACAGTACTGTCATTATTCAGCTTTAGTTCAATGTCGAATCATTTCAGTTCAATGACTTTTTAAGTTCGTCAACTATGAAACAAGTTAAATCCAGCTCTACAGAACTCTACAGAAGGCAATTCAGCTTGAGTGAGTTGATAGTCAGTTACAAAAAAAATTGAAACTATAAAGCATCCCTATTAGACATAGTGCCATTCAGCTCAGTTCAGTTTAAGTTTTGTTGTTGGGGGGGGGGGGGATACAAAGCATTCAGACCACACATTTAATAAAATTACACTTAAATTTGTCATGTAATTTCATTGTAAGGAAACCTAGATTTTAAGTGCTGCTCATCTGATCAAATGCTTGATGCACATTGCTTTGGTCGCTAAGTTCAGAGCGGTTTTTACTGCATTGCTCTGTGGTTGCTAAGATGATCGGAATAGTTGCTAGGTGGCTGCTTACTGACCCAAGTTTAAAGAGCCCATCTTCTTGTCTCTTGAAATGGATCAGGTCCTTCCTTCAATGTCAGGGATTTTTTTTTTTTTTTTTTTGGCCAGTTTTATCGACCATCTGGTGAAAAGCATAAGTCTAATTGCTTCGAAAAAGTAACAGCATCCAATTTGATTCTTTCATGTTTGTAGCTGGTGCTGGTGCTGAGTTATATGCCACATTTTAGTACTTAGATTTTACCAACCAAAATATGAACAATAGTATTAATAATGCTTTCTATGCTACCGACAACTATTTTTAACTTTGCTTGGAAGAAATGAATCTGTAGTATCAAAAAGGCTCTTTGCTTTTTTTAAGACTGTGTCTGTTGAAGAAAACGACACTGAGAAAATTAAATCATCGATCTTCTTTCCCTGCGTTGAGATAATGGTTGCCCTTGTAAATACATGTGAGTCTCTAGAGGATTCACATTGTGCAGTTCAGATTTATTTGAGACCAGATAACATTGAAATCCTTTTTCAAGAAACAAAACAAAACAAAACAAAATCTTTTAAAACACTTGAGGGAGGAGCAAGTGCAGATATACAGACTCAGCAAATTTTAAAAGCAAATGCTTGTACCTGTGCAAGGTCTGTTTCATACATGTATGCATTTAGAAATGTATTAAATGATAATTCACTATGCAACACATTCTTATTATTGCCACAAGGGGCGCTGTCGTTTTGGTAACACTTTACATTAGATTTTATTTGTTTACATTAGTTATTACTATATATTTGTTAACATGAACTAACCATGAATAATTATTACACTGCATTTTTTAAGTAGTAAATGGTAATTTCATGCATTTTTTAAAATTAGAAGTTATATTTGTTAAAATTAGTTAATGCACTGAATTGTATTTTTGTATTTTATGTTTCACAAAAAAATATTATTTCAATATTTCTTTATAAAGTCATGTTAAATTGTTAAAATTTATACATAATATAATTTGAATAGTGCTTTCTGTTAATGCTAGTTAACCTATTAATGTTAACAATGGAGACCTTATTGTGAAGTATTACTGCATTTTCTCTTTCAAGAAAACTAATGTCATAAGAGAGCAAAAAATCCTCCTAAAAAGTTAGTTAAAGTCAACATGTTTACAGCTTCCAGAATAACTCAGCTTCCTGAATAATATCACACGTTTAATGGCACACAATGTGCAAAATAATCTTCTGACCTAAGAATAAATCTAGCTTTAAATGCAATGAAAGAGAAACAGTTGAAAAGCTGTTAAAAGTGATGATTATTTTATTAAATGATTACATCTCTGTAATATCTTCAGCATTTATCTCATTAGCCACAGTCGTTTTCATGAGCTTCAGGCGAAACTGAATTCACAGAGCTGAACGATGCGAACACTCACATGATTCATCTAGAAATGCAGTGCTATATAATTTTAAGATGTCAACTCTGTGTCAGACCCACTGCTGTCATTTTTCCACATCATTTGCTTTGGTGACCAAAGAAATTATATAAAGTTTTGAACAAGCCACACACGTTCTTGAATACATGTAATCTAAAACCATTTTAGACAGACTGAGACTTTTTTTCTTGAGAAACGGTGCTTGTTTACGCAGTATATGATATCTTATCTGCTCTTCAGTATGACTTGTTAAGTTGTCCAGACATTATCATTCAATCACTCACTGAACTTTTCAATCTGAGGTTTGATATATGTCCTTTACACAAATGGCATGAGTTTTTCCCCAAATTTGAATACTTGTGGTCAAAGGTTTGTTGAATTCACTAACCCAAAGTATAAGCAACAGAAATACTTGACTTACTGTAGCATGTACCAATAAAATGGGATCACAGAAGCGTGGTCTATTAGAATAAACTGCAGTGAAGGGGAAAATCAAATGGAGAGCAGAAAAAGTGAGAACAACTTCCTGTTGTGATGTTGATTTGCAGGGAGAGGTGCATCTGTTACATGCAGATGTTTGTTTGAGTAAGCATATCTGGTTTCATCCGGTAGATCGAACTGCTAATTCCTGTGAAATAATTATAGCACATTTGTTTAGTAACACATTTGAAAGAAAGCACACTGCACTACTTCTGCTCCAACCTATAAATTAATTCGTGTTATACGTAGCAAATGATAAATGTGATGATCCACAGGCTCCAAAATCTACAAAGGCATCATGAGCGAGTTCAAAGCACTAAGGCTGTACCGAAATGTTAACTACAACATTATGCTGCCTTCTAAAATAACTTGTATTAACCAGATTTTAAGGCAACCTTGAATTCATCCAAAATTGCTTTGTGACCAACTTCAAAATCGAATCATAGGCGCAAATTATAGCACAATTCAAACCATAGGTGCGCTCACAAAACTAAGACAGTTTGCATAAATATGGACTACAACATTATGCTACACTTTAAAATAACTTGTCTTAAGGAAACTTTGCATGCACTGCAGAGAAAATTTGCCAACAACTTGAAACAAAAGATGGTAGAAGTGATGGCAGGTTTTACAATTACAACATGGCAAACTCCAAAACATATTTCAGGTAATAGACAATAAGAACACGGAGCAAAAATTAATTTTATGCATATAAACTTTGACCCCGAGATCAGATGTTTCAGTCGATTGGATCAAAATGATACATTCACCCTTTAAGGAGAATGGAAACCCAAAATTACTCCTTGTGTTGGCTGTGGATATTAAATGGTCTGACGCCTGAGTGTCCTGATTTTTTAACATGCTTGTATAATGGAAGCTCACTAGACCCAAATTATTCTACCTGGAATGAGGCTGCAACCCTAACTGCATTGTCTTGTAAAATGTCACGTTTGTCATGTTCATGCTCTGCGAACTGAATTGGCTTGACACCAGCTTCACAGAAGACATGAAAGATAAGACAATACTTGCAAAAGTCTAGGAAAATGAAAGTTGTACCTGTCCTTTGAGTAGCATTTGGTAAGCAGATTATGCAAATGGCTTTGTGGTTGGTTTAAGCAGTTGATTTGCTCCTGTGTGACAGGACCACAGCCATTGATTGCCATGCTTCATTGGCCAACCTTGTTCTGGTGGTGTTTCATTACTGATCAGATAAATAATGAATGACCAACCCTTAGAAATGTGTCCGAGACAGCCGCCATTCTCTCAACCTGCTCAAGCAAGACAATGCCCGCTGTCGACAAACAATACTTCTCTGGGGACTGGATCAAATATAATTTCCTTTTTAAAAAAGGTTAGCATCATGATATTCTACTAAAATGCAAATGAGCTCCAAATATTAAAAACAAAGGACCCGATGACCTTTGCTTTTTAATTTGTAGTTAGTTGTGTAGATTCGTTGTCTTTGGCAGCTGGTTTGAGAGATGCTTGTGCTGCTGTAGGCTTGGAAGCAATTGAAATTCAACAATGCAGTGTAAACGGCACATATTGGGGCCATACGAAAAAAATGTATTGCCTCAAAACAAAAGACACTGAATTGTGATGGCAAGATAAGATAGCAGAAGCAAGAAGCGCACACTATATTTCCTCTGTTATGGATATACGAAGCTCTCAGCCACAAACAAGTTCACTAGACTCATACAAATTAGCCTTGAGGGTTATTTTTCTTTGCTTTAAGACATTTGAACCTTTGACGGGACATATAACATCTAACAATGTCATCAAACGTTCACCAGTGTGATGCTGTGATGGATTCTTCTTTTGGGAGTCTGCATTATTGTCTGATGTTCAGAGGAACTGGCATATGTGCATACATATGTGTGCATAATGTGGGGTGGATACAGTATACATCTTTGGGCGTCTTCCATTCTCTCTGGCATGTGTCACTTCAGTTGGAACAAACAAGTTACTGAGCTTGTACAGTGTGAAATAAGATTTTTTCACAGTTGTAAATAAAACAAAAAGTATGTTTTATGCAATTTTATACTTTGTGTCAAAATGCTAATTGTTTTTATTTTGTCTTTATAATTAATAGGAAAATATTAGTGCTGTCAAACGATTAATCGCGATTAATCACATTCAAAATAAAAGGGTTTTTTTTTACATAATATATGTGTATGTGTTTATGCTTTATTATGTTTATATTAAAACACACACGTACAGTATACATTTTGAAAGTATTTACATGTAAATGCATTTATATATT
>JAUMHE010000001.1:761982-772913 GCA_032359235.1 Enteromius mattozi | reverse complement strand
AAACACAATTGCTGAATATATTGAATGATTGCTGAATATACTGATTAAACAGATGTAACAAAAAATATAATCCCACAAGTCGTAGCTAGTTTGTTTCCAAAACAATGTATCGTACTATGGTGGTTAATCAGCGAGTTACATCGTTGTTTGGGAAACGCACCCCTGGTTTGTCCATTAAATCACAGATATGTTGTCTCCAAAAAAAGTTGGGTTTTTTTGTCTTGTCCATAACACATGTATTTCTCAAATCTAAAATAGCCTATGAAACACGTTCATAGATGGATGTGTTCTGATGTCTGGACTCTGTTTGGGATTTTGAAAAACACAAAGAGATGTCAACATGTTGGTAATTTAAATACTGATAATGAGTGCATTCTGTGAGAATATATTTGAAGTTTTTACTGTGAATGTCACGTCAGTGACGCTGGAATTGGCCAGTAATGAAACATATAACATACACTCTCAATTCGATCGTCTGAAGACGAGTCCTTAGATACCAAACACGAAATGTGTTGACATTATGAGGTGAGATATGCTAGTGATCTATCCTAAACATGCATAAAACAGTATACCCTACACAAGACAATATACAAGCACAAGAACAATATACACAATGACCTGAAGGATATGTGTTCACTCAAATAAAGTTTTCCTGTGAATTAATTTAGGGAAAAGTCCATTGTCTTTTCAACAGTGAGAACTAGCCAGAGTTACTTTGTTCACATTCCTTCAAGCAATAAACTGGTCTTATCAGTCGGTTGCCACGGAATCAGAGGCCTGTTTAGCTGTTAGCTGCCTTCGGGGGAAGGATCCACAGACCCTCATAGTTGCAGTTTGAGTTATAAATGTAACAAATAGTTTGTGCCTGATTGGTTCAAATTAAGTATTAGTCTGTGTTCATGGTGCTGCCCGCGTCAAAGCACCGTTTCTCTGTAGACAAGCGCATTTAATCGTATTCATTTTATTGCATCTAAAATTATATATATGGTAAGAAAAAGATGAGTTACCTCTCAAACATACATATATTAATTTGATGTTGCTAAAGTTTAAATGTATTAGGTCTAATTTTGTTCTGAAGACTAAAGTTGTAGTAATGCTTATAGGCCTATAACTGCGCGTGGCGCAGGCAGGTTTTTTTCCTCTTATAAAAGTGGAAACAGGTCACAATACTCCTTCAAGAATAAGACATTATTCGAATCTATTTTAAAGTTTATTTTATTATTTACATTAACAATAAAAACAGTTGTGCTTTTGTAAATAAAGGAAACGAATTGGAGGCCGCTTTCTCAAGAGAGCATCACAAAATGAACTGAAATTCAGCAGAGAAGCTGCTGCTTGGTGCAGGTTTCTTCTTTCATTCATTTTGTTAATTTATTATTTCATTAGAAAAATATATTTGGAATATGGGCCTATGCATTTCTTTTAGGATATATATAGCTAGGTTTTTCTCTGTTGGCACAAGCTCTGCGCGTGATGTGATGTGAATCCTCATGTTCTGATGCTTAATTTGATATTACTTTAATACGTTGAAATGTATAATGTTTTAATTTTGTTTTAAAGATGAAAGTTGTAATGTGTAACTGCGCACGGCACCGGCAGGATCAATTGATTTATTTCCCTTATAAAAGTGGAAACAGTTTACAATACTCGCTCATTGTTCTAAACTATTCTAAATATTTATTTTATTTGTGTACATTTACAAAAAAAAACAAACAAAAAAAAACAGTTGTGTATTTGTAAATAAAGGAAACTATTGGATGCCGCTTTCTAAAGAGCGAATCAAAGAAATAGATTACTTGTTGCATTTTTTTTCTGTAGTTTTGTTAATTTATTATCGATATATATTTCGCATATGGGCGTATTTAGGCTACTGTTTTCTCTGTTTGCACAAGCTCTGCGTGTGATGTGATGTGAATCCTCACATTCTGATGTTTATGCTGCTTTTTGCTTGTAAAAAATTAATACCTGGCAACAAATTTAGGTATTTTTAAAGAGACACAGCCATGTATTAATTCAAATTTAATTTAATTGTAATTTAACATAATCTTTGTCGGTTAATAGCTAATGGCTAACGACCATCGGTTGTCGGTTATGAGAAATAAAATAACCGAAATTAACATTCCTATTTGTATTATTAATACAATCTAATAAAAGTTCATCAGAACAAAACATAAATAATAATAAAAATACAACTGCACTTGCATATGAATAGCCTGTCTGATGATGAAGTATCTAAATAGTCTATAACAAAGTATGAAAACTCATTAAACTTGTCAAAATATTTTTATGTAGGCCTATAGTCTACAAATGAATGTTTTTCTTTTTTTTTCTCTCTCTAACTGATGAAGAACAGGCTATTAGCATTTAATTTGTGCAAATGTGAAATTATGTATTGAAAATTATTTTGTGATAGACCTACACTAAAACTTATGTGACAATTCGTTTTTTTAAGGATGATGTCATCACGCTCATGTAAATTATTTTTTCTAAGGATTTAAGGATGTTATTGTCACGATGCCAGCTGGACGTGCCATCGGGCTCCGCCAGAGGGCACTCTAGCCCGGACTTTACGTACTGTTTGTCTGTTTCTCCGCTCTGTATCCCAGGACTTTTATTGTGAAACTGTTGTCTCCACCCACCTTGTTTGTTGTCATGATTTCCTCATGTATAAAAGCCCCGTATGTCTTGGTGTATTCACGGTTCATTGTTTGGAGTTTTCCCCATCATCGTTCGTTGTTCCCCTGTGTAACCCTGTATTAGACATATTGTTTTGATCTCGCCTGTTCCCTGACTCTCTTGCATATCGCCTGACTCACGCTATGGACTTATTCTACTGCCTTTGCCTCTGATGTTCATGTTTGCCGGTAAACGACTCTGCCTGTTCTGACTCTGTGTGTACCATTAAAGCAGTCTGCATTTGAATCCGCATGCCTCCTCGTCTCTCCTACGTGACAGTTATATTATAATGTTGTTATTGATTTATTTGGTTATTTTATCTCTATTTATCAAAACAAAATTGTACTCAGTTTGGAAACCTTGCACTACCTGGCGGTAGTTTCATGAATGACTTTAACACGGGACAGAATTAAAGTTAAATCCGTGGCCCTGCGGCGGCGGTACATGCGACAGTAATAGTTGTTTTGGTTGGCCACCTACTGTGTGTTGTTTCGGGGATGTGAATAAAATGTTATCTTTCAGTTTACAGATAAAGATTAAATAACTTGTATTAAATAAATAAAATAGTACAAATTAAACCTAGGCCACATCTTTAATGTATGGAACGAATTTCACTCAAACAGCTGATAAAATGCCTGCATTGGTTAATTATAGTTATATACCTTTTATATACCTTACCCTATTCGTTTATGTAATGAGATAAATTTTAATATTTTATGATCAATTTTAACATACCTTAGACAAGATATGTTAGGCAGAGAATTAGGTTTTGTTATTTTTTAATTGATCTAATTCTCTAAAGATATGTTTCACTTCACATCATATCACTATTTTGAAGATGAATATGGGTGTTATGCAATATGGCATTGACTTTCAGGCCTTTTTCATCAACACAAATTGATATAAAAATGTGTCCAGGTCCTTCAGATACATAAAGATCAATAAAAAGACACCCCTTGTTTCATTGGGTATTTCACAAAAAGATATTCAACAATGTAGAGTAAATACATTATTATAGATTAAATTATTCCCAGAACATGGCATTGACTTTCAGCCCCTGTTCATCTACACATTGTAACAAGAATGTTTCCATGTCCTCACGATTGTCAAAGACAAACACAAAGGCCTCCCTTGCTTTCTCGCTCTCTCCTTTCAGGTAGTCTTTAATTATATTAGACCATCTTTCTTCATTCATCTGGAGAAATTCAGGCTGTGTCACCTCTCCACAAAATAGCTCACGTTTGCTCTGTAACCAGGACCATGCGTAGACCAATGTCCCTCTTCAGTTCCTCTTCGTGCTTCTGTTAGAATGTGTTAGAACAGTGAAATAGTTAAGTAACTTGTGGCCAGGTATGGCGACCCATACTTGGAATTTGTGCTCTGCATCCAAAGTGCACACACACAGCAGTGAACACACACCCGGAGCAGTGAGCAGCACATGCTGCGGTGCCTGGGGAGCATGTGAGGGATCGGTGCCTTGCTCAAGGGTCTCACCTCAGTTGCGGTATTAAAGGTGGAGAGAGCGCTGGTTATTCACTCCCACCACCTACAATTCTAGCTGGACCTGGGACTCGAACCCACAACCTTTGGTTTGTTTGGTTTGGTTTGTGATTGCACATTGTTTAATGATAATATCTTTGTCTAAACCTAAAGTAATCTTGACAAACTATAGATCGTTTGAAAGGTGCATGCGTGTTATTGACCCTAAATGAGGAAAAGTCACAACATTTCAAGAAAAAAAACATAGGTTTATTCAGATTTCAAAAAGTTTGAAAAAAGAAATGATAGCTTATTTTTACCATTTTTAGCTGACAAAAAAAAAAAATTGTATTGAAATGACTGTGAAAATGCTACTTTTTTTGCTTTATAGGATAGTAAAAGACTAAAATAACAAGATATAACCAGGATATGTTGTTATGTTGGGTCTGTAGAGTGGCCTTAGAACATAAAAATATGAATTTATGATTTATAAAAATGTTTTTAACCACTATTTTTGACTACCACTCTTCACACCTATAAAATGTTTGTGATTGCACATTGTTTAATGATAATATCTTTGTCTAAACCTAAAGTAATCTTGACAAACTATAGATCATTTGAAAGGTTTCGGACTCTAGTTTTCATATTTGGTGGCTGTTCTTCAAAAAAATTGCAGAGCAATAGATAAATAGCAATAGAATCTCCATTTGTGATATGGTGCCAAAATCACTTTTATTCTATATGTACATATGTTTTTATGTGTTTTAGAGATTCAAGAGGTTTAGAATTCAAATCATTCAAATATTCAAGTTACTTCCCAAAATATTTCTGAATAGGATGTCTACTTCATAAATATTTTTGAAAAATATTGAAAAATATGGTTCATAACACTCAAACAATAATTGGCATTCAAGAGTCCCTGTATATCACCTAGTGGAAAAGTTTGATTCTGCATTCACAACATCTTCGTATCTCAAAAAAAGTTTAGCTCAAAATCTTTTGAGATATCAACCTAAAATCTGACACACAACTTGTTCAGATGATTGGCTTTGATTTTCTTGAAGATTTTGTGGCAAACATGCTTTGTAAATTTGCTATTTTATATAAAATATAAAAATATATATTTTTATATTTTATATTTTCTTACATTTAAACTTCTATAACTTTACTAAACTTTTATAACTTTTATTTACTTTTATAACAGTTTTGATCAATTCTACAATAATCTGTGAGGTTTCACCTTTAAAACGATACCAATTTTGCATCTGTGCTCTGACGTATTAAAATTTTATAACAATTTTTAGCGGAAAAGTCATTTTATGTCTATGCTCAAAAGTGGGACTTACAGTTAAAAGGCTAAACAGTTTGATCTTCACAAATTTGAAATTAAAACGTTGTTAAACGCATCAAGACACTGACAGTAGAACACACTTCAGGACTAGAGTTGAGGAGCTCTGACATACAACAAAGACATTTGTTGTTATTTTCTGTGTACTTCAGTTGCTTTTTAATGGATGCCTATGGGAGTCAAATTGACCCACCAACATCACAAATGTATAAACATTTCTGTATATATATATTTCACAACACATCAGCATGTTGAAACTTTGCATGCATGTTTATGACCCTAAATGAGGAAAAGTCACAAAATTTCAAGAAAAAAAAAACATAGGTTCATTAGTATTTCAAATAGATTGAAGAAAAAAAATGATAGCTCATTTTTACCATTTTTGTCTGACAAAGTATTTATTTGTATTAAAATGACTGGGAAAATGCTACTTTTTTGCTTCATAGGATAGAAAACACCTAAAATAACAAAATATAACCAAGATATGTTATTACTTTGGTTCTGTAGAGCGGCCTTAGAACATAAAAATAGACGGGTCAAATTATTATTTTTGTTTTGGACATTTCAAAACACATCAGCGAGTTGAAACTTTGCATGCATGTTTATGACCCTAAATTAGGGAAAAAATAAAGTAAAAAAACTTAACTAAAGTTAACTGATATTTCCAACAGCTCAAAAATCAAAAAGGGTTAAATTGACCCGGAACAGTACATGAGGGATATACACGTGCAGTGTGTAACTCTCTCCTCCCATCTGCCTCCTGTCAGTTACAGTCTGAAAGTCCACACGGGATTGCAGGTATTCCGCATACATTTAATCATTCCCATGCAAATGTGGCTAGCTCTTTATTGTAACATGAGAATACAATTCTGTAATGGCAGAAAACTGGCTGTGAAGTCTCAAATAGACCTAACACACACAAATGAACTGTCCTCTAACTCGATATTGCTTGCGCGCGGTCAGGCTGTGTGCAGTCGGCATATCCCTGTGCTTTTAAAAATAGAAATTGTTTCTCTTTAATCCAGTATTAAACTTTGAAAAAAGTTATCAACCAAGTAGATCAACGCCTGCCCGATGGAAAAGCTACTAAAAAAAATGTTATTGGCTGTAAGTGAAATGCACCAGAAAGTCTTTCGATCAAACTTTAGTTTCTTTACAATGTAAGTATGCTAGAAATGTTTTGGAATGGGATATTTGTATGATTTGTCCATATAAATATCCTAATCTGTATAACTGCATCACTACACTGCACAGACATCAGGTCAAAGCCATCTGATCTTTTATTTATCTAAAACAATATAAATGGCTCTTAAGTTAAATCACTGCTGTTGTCATGTTTTGAATACCTCAACTAAACTGAGACCATTTGTTTTATAACTTTATTACTGTCTTTTTTTTGGTCAATTCCATTCAGTTTGAAATCAAATTTGAAATCATTACTCCCTGTGTTGTAAGCTTTTGTGACAAAGTTACCCTATTTTAAAGATACAAATACACAGAATGAGCAAATGTTTGAGAGATTTTTGTAATGGTAATTGATCAAAATGTATAAATAAAAGCCTTTATGAAAATCTGTTCATCATATAAAGCGAACATGTCTTTTTCGAAGACTTAAACCACTCAAACCTTGAACAAATGATTGCCTTAAAAACTGCAACTGCATCGACGACAAATATTGAGATATTAAAATACCTAAATGGCTGTATACATTATGTAGTAGTTTTTCCAGTCCTGAAAATGATTAAGCTTGTCATGAAATCAAAAATGACCCTACTTACTATTTTAGTGCACTACTTACTAACTTTTTTAGTGCACATTAATGCACATTTGTAATTCTTGTGATGAACAATTCAACTGTGCAAGTCAATACACTGGAAAAAACAAACAAACAAACAAAAAAAAAAACCGTCACTGTCTGAATCGCTGTCTGGCCGTGGCCATCTGGTATTTCAGTATAAAGATTATAATTTTTCAGTATTATATGACATTGTGGATGTTTATATTAGCCCAGTTTAGTGTTTTCTTAGAATGCCTGGCAGAGCGTTAGGACCCAAAAGTGGTGAGGGGTGATGTCAGATGTAACAAGCAAATGTTCTTAACCACTAGTATCCAGCCATGCACTAAAACATAAGTCAGTAAGGTTTTTAGAGCTTTAAATATACAAACCTTTTTTTTTTTTTTTTGAAAAGTAACTAGTAACTAGTAATCATAGTACTTTTTAAGAAGAGTAATTTGTACTTTTACTTGAGTACTGTTTTGACACCAGTACTTTTACTTGTAAATGAGTATTATTTCAGCAATGTAATAGTAGTTGTAATTGAGTACAAATTTTAAGTACTCTTTCCACCATTGCCTGCCTGTCTGTTTGCCTCTCTGTGGATGATTAAAGACTGTTATTTCATGAACTCAGATCTCTGTTCGTTCGTTCGTGCACCACACGTGACAATTAAAACTGACCAGCTTCCGATTAGAACATGAGAAATTACAGATATTTAAATGTCAGGAGGAGCGAAAAGTGAAATAGTACCGAAGGAATGGCAGTATCAATATTACCCCAGCTATTATTCACACTTTCGTTACAAGTTAACAAAGCTTGTTGACAACACCACACGCAAGTGTTCTGGAGCAGGAGACGAAGAGCAGATCGATTAAACACACACGCGCAGAGGAGCTTCACGACGCGCATGCACACACACAGCTCCTCACACTCTGCTCTGCTTCCCAGCATTTAAACTCTCCCGCTTGCCTCGTAATTTCCTGCAGCTGGGTCCAATCAGGCTCTACCAGGAGAGACAGAGAGAGAGAGAGAGAAAAAGCCCGCGCACACTCCAAGGCACACAACATTTACATACATCCATACAATACTCAGATTAATAAGTAAATTACGTCCAGGGACGTAACACCCCCACCCTTAGTTACAAACCAGGTTTGTAATAAAATCAAGTGACACATTCGATTTATCCACATAGATGCAATTAGTTATCACCAACATAAGCCCTGGACAATGCGTCAGCCACTAGGTTTTCTGCACCTTTTTTATAGCGTATATCCAAGTCGAACTCCTGAAGAATCAGTGCCCATCTCATTAGACGTTGGTTAGAGTTTGACATACGCGACAGAAATGTCAAAGGATTATGATCCGTGTACACTATAAACGGTTCCCAGAGCTTAGGTACACTTCAAAATGTTGGAGGGCTAGAAGTAAGGCTAACGCCTCTTTTTCGATGGTACTATAATTTTGCTGACACTTGGTGAACTTTTTCGAAAAGTAACTGACAGGATGTTCAATGTCAGCATCATCGGGCTGCATCAGCACCGCACCAGCGCCATCAGCATGCAGTGTAAAGGGCAAATCAAATTTCGGAGCAGATAAAACTGGAGCATTGCACAGCAAATCTTTGGCAGAGCAAAAGGCTGACTCACATTTTTCATCCCATGTGAATTTGAGGTCAGTGCTTAGGAGATCGGTAAGGGGTGCAACCACTGTGGCGAAGTTCTTACAAAACCCCCTGTAATACCCGGTCATTCCTAAAAAACGTCGTAATTCAAATTTGTTGGTAGGTGAAGGGAACTCTGCAATAGCTTCAACCTTAGCACTCACAGGTTTGACTTGACCTTGCCCCACCACTTTTCCCAGATAAGCAACCATCGCTTTAGCAAATTCACATTTACTAAGGTTAAGGGTTAATGAAGCCTCAGCCAAGTGATTTAACATTGAGTTAAGGGTGCATAAGTGGTCATCCCACGACATGGAATACACGACTACGTCATCAAGATAAACTTCACAGTCCTGCACCCCAGACAGTACAGTCTGCATTAATCGTTGTAACGTGGCAGGCGCGTTCCGCATTCCAAAGGCCATCACTGTATACTGCATGAATGAGTCAGGAGTGACAAAAGCAGAGATCTCGGAAGCGTTAATGGCACCTGCCAGTACCCTTTAAGAAGGTCGAGCTTGGTAACAAAACGTGATGATTCAACTCGGTCGACACAGTCTTCGATTCTAGGGAGGGGAAAGGAGTATGCCTTGGTTACATTATTCACCTTGAGAAAATCCATACAGAACCGAAGAGAACCATCAGCTTTAGGCACTAAAATACAAGGTGAACTCCATGGGCTTTGACTGGCAACAGCGAAACCAAGTACTCAACTTTGACGTTTGTACGGGTTCACTCTTTACGCATGATGTTTGATGGGTGGACTTTGAGTCACATCAATGTCATGCACCAATACGTTAGTTTGCGAAGGAACGTCGTTAAACAGTGTAGGATACCTGTTAATCAACTCGATAATATCACTGTTCTTAGAATCACTTGTCCTTCGGGCAAATATAAGAGATAAGAAGGCAGTGCGGACAGAATGGCAGAATTTTCAAGCCTCCCACAAGAAGTTTGAGCATCTTTGCCAAACAAACCATCTGCCTCTGGTACATAACCAGTAGCCAGACCAACTACCTTTATGGCAGACACACAGTCATTTTTAGAATTCACATCAGATTTAGTTCTGTCAACAAAGGTTTTCAGCATATTAATATGGCAAACTCTACTTTTACGCCGTCGGTCAGGAGTGAGAACAATGTAATTTGTGTCGCTCAGTTTCTTTCCTACTTTGTACGGGCCTGCAAACCGAGCATGTGTCACGGGTGACAAACGCTTATCAAGCGGAACCCCCACGGCACAAGTTTTCCGGAGGGAACTATTTTGGTGTGACACACCTCACTACGGTTCCGGGTGTGGCAGAAAACACTTCCCGGCCTGATTAACGCAAAGCGACTACAGGTGTGAAAGGGAGAGAGGAGGGATTTCACGGGCTTCCTGCTTCATAAGGAGGATAAAAAGGGCTATTTGCGGGAGCCTCGAGGAGGAAAAGAAGTGCGAGTTGCCTGAGGGACGAGTTGGTCAGTTACGGGAGTCTCTTTGGACAGTTGGTCTTGCCAGGACAGTTTGGGGACGCAAGCTTGTTTGTGGAAGTTCGCTGGGTGTGGAAGTCACCCATTGAAGTCTGCTGGACGGATATCTTGATGGGATTGGCGCTGTGAGAGGGGAGAGGAAGTTAAGTGGATTGAGGTTTTCTTGTAAATATTTGGAAAGCTTGAAGAGGATGCAGTGTTTGTAAATCTTACTGGTGGGGAAGCTATGTATTTCAGAGTGTGTTGAAGAGGAATTAGGAATCGAATACTCCCGACGGAAGTGGACGGATTGAGGCTTCTAATCAGCCCTAATGTGTGAGTGAAATGCAGTGCTTTTGCCTTATTGTTATCTATTGGTTCATTGCTGTGGATCTGAAGTAATCACGAGTGCGGTGTGTGCTTTTGCTGAGAAGCGGCTCCAACCCCTGCTTACACGTTTGTGAAGGACTAATATTAACCTCTTCTTTGCCTGAGCTGTGTGAGTATACAAATACATTGAAGAAGTATTATTAACCTCTT
>JAUMHE010000001.1:714260-727846 GCA_032359235.1 Enteromius mattozi | reverse complement strand
AACTGCTGACACACTCCAGCCACATGAGGTCTAGCATTGTCTTGCATTAGGAGGAAACCAAGGCCAACCGCACCGGCATTTGGTCTCACAAGGGGTCTGAGGATCTCATCTCGGTACCTAATAGCAGTCAGGATACCTCTGGCGAGTCCATGGAGGGCTGTGCAGCCCTCCAAAGAAATGCCACCCCACACCATTACACATGCTGGAGGATGCTGCAGGCAGCAGAACGTTCTCCATGGCGTCTCCAGACTCTGTCATGTCTGTGACATGTGACTGTCACCTGTGGACGTCGGGCCCTCATACCACTCTCATGGAGTCTGTTTCTGACCGTTTGAGCAGACACATGCACATTTGTGACCTGCTGGAGGTCATTTTGCAGAGCTCTGGCAGTGTTCCTCCTGTTCCTCCTTGCACAAAGGCGGAGGTAGCGGTCCTGCTGCTGGGTTGCTGGCCTCCTATGGCCTTCCTCCACATAGGGTTGCCAACCGTCCCTTGAAAAACAGAATCGTCCCGTATTTAGAAACAAAAGTACGCGTCCCGTATTGAGCTTAAAAGGGACGCACTTTGTCCCGTATTACCATGATAATCAAAAGTAGTCAACGATATTAACGCTTTGTATTAAAACATAAGGTAAACTTATTCCCAGGCCCTCTCCTGCTCTGTGACCAATGAGCTGACAGCACACTTACACACGAGTATGACGATACAGAATCCCGCTGATCTCATTGGTTGAGGTATGGTTGCTCCGAAGAAGATACCGGAAGACAACAGACGACCATAACAAAGCAGCATGGGTGACAGTGACACAGACAACTGCTTTACAGGTCTCGGACGATATATAAATATATAAAATATATATGCATCTAGGGGTGGACGATAAAAATTTCTCCACGATCTGCTTTTTAAGGAATATCGTAGTATCGTGCTATTTTATAATCTCCGTCTCAATATGCTGTACAACGCGACATACATTCACATCAGTGTTAACTCAGTGGTAGAATTACACTCACAAAAGTATATTATTCGCTTTAAAGTCATGCTGATTAAACATTTCATATGTGTGCTGTCCGGATACGTTTTTCCAGCGCGTACACCTGAAGCACGCGCTAAAAAAGCCTGTCAAATAGCGCCTAATTACTGAACTAAGATATTTATCAAATGTGATTGTGGTAATACTGTCACAAACACACAGCGTTGAACACATATCGCCCACCCCTAGCTCTGTAATTTGCAAAATAGTCTTAAAAAACCAACTTGAAAAAGAATCGGGATAAAAATTGTTTTTCCCCATTCCCCAGAAAAAATCGTGATATGATATTTTTTCCATATTGAACACCCCTATATGCATCTACTTAAATCAGGTTCAAGTCAATTAGTTAAAAAATCGTTTCATACAAAAAAAAAGGGCTAATTGGGTTGGCCGGCCCTGCCAGCGATGTGTCCCTTATTTTTTATTCAGGGAGTTGGCAACCCTACCTCCACATCTCCTGATGTACTGGCCTGTCTCCTGGTAGCGCCTCCATGCTCTGGACACTACGCTGACAGACGCAGCAAACCTTCTTGCCACAGCTTGCATTTATGTGCCATCCTGGATGAGCTGCACTGCCTGAGCCACTTGTGTGGGTTGTAGACTCCGTCTCATGCTACCACTAGAGTGAAAGCATTGCCAGCATTCAAAAGTAACCAAAACATCAACCAGCAAGCATAGAAACTGAGAAGTGGTCTGTGGTCAACACCTGCAGAACTACTCCTTTATTGGGGGTGTCTTGCTAATTGCCTATAATTCCCACCTGTTGTCTATTCCATTTGCACAACAGCAGGTGAAATTGATTGTCAGTCAGCGTTGCTTCCTAAGTGGGCAGTTTGATTTCACAGAAGTGTGATTGACCTGGAGTTACATTGTGCCGTTTAAGTGTTCCCTTTATTTTTTTGAGCAGTGTATATATATATATATATATATTTTTTTTTTTTTTTTTTCCCACTTCTTATCGATTTAACATATTCTTGCTAAAATAAAAGTTTTAATTTCTTTCAAAAAAAAAAAAATTACTGTTCCCAAACTTTTGAACGGTAGTGTATATTGTTAGAAAAAAATGATATTTTAAATAAATGCTTTTCTTTTTAACTTTTGATAATGAGTAATGATGCTGACAATTTAGCTTTGTATGACAGAAATAAATTACATTTTAATGTATATTAAAATAGAAAAATGAAGTTTTACATCCTAATAATATTTCAAAACATAACATTTTTCAAATAAATGCAGCATTGAAGAGCATAAGCCTCCATTTAAAAACTTTTTAAAAATAGGTTTTAAAAAATACCATAATTTAAATAAACATGCTAGTTTGATTTTATAATACTTTCAGTAATAGGGTTGAATGCTGAATGGGATTATTTACCCATCCTGCTGCAGAAAGGGTGCAAATGATGTCACTTCCTGGAAATTTTATAGGACGTTCCATTTTCTAATATAACAAAAGCATGTGGTAGCTCACAAAATATGGCATTAGGTTTGTAGTATTAAAGACAAAATACAAAATCCATAATTATAATGATCACATTATAATAATTATTCCAATGAGCAGGAAAACAGTGCTGTGCAGTGAGCAGATCCCCACTGAGTCTAAGCAGATGAACAGATTAGTCTGAGTACTTTAGATCTGGCCCGAAACACAGCGCGAGATGAACCCCGATAATCTGAGCTTTGAATCAGTGCCTGAGAAAGCAGCCAGATCTCAGCCTGTCACGTCTGACGGCAGAGAAAGAAGGAAAGAGAGCGAGACAGCACTTACTCGTGAAGGGTCGTACTCCGGTCGTCTTCGGGCGCTCATGTCGTCGTAGGATGGAGCCGGTCTCACCTGCTGAAGCTGGTTCCTGATTTGCTGCAATCGGTCTTCATTACTGAAACACACAGATGGAGAAACACAACAGATAAGAGACACTGTCCATTCAAACATCCTCACCGGTGACTGGACACTAAAGGTCCTTGCTCACAGAGTCTGATTTTTTTTTGTAATCCTTTCCTAACAAAATGCTTGCTATGGATGTGAAAACACAGACAATCATACCTGATCCAATTTTGTATTCAAAGTTACAAAGGCGTAAACAGGATTGACACAACGTGAGGTTGTATTCATTTTTTAAAGTGCTAATGAACATCTGAAATATCAGGGTTATTACAGTTAAATAAAACCACAATCATAAAAAAAAAAAAATTGTTACTTAAAAAAATTAACTTACTCCGCTACATTCAGCAACATTTCTTATTTTCACTAAGCTTATCATGTACTACAGACATTTGAATTTTTTTTTTTTTTAAAAGTGCAAATAGAAAAAAATATATATAATTTAAAAGTGTAGTTGACAAATGATCAATCGCAATAAATTACATCCAAAATAAAAGTTGTCATTTACATAATATGTATGCATACTGTACATATTTATTTTGCATAAATTAAACACAAACACATGCATGCATATATTTAAGAAATATATGTTATGTCTATATATTTATATATATATATATATATAAAATATAAGAATATAAATATAAATGTGCATGCATGTAAATATTTTCTAAATATATATTGTATGTGTGTATATTTATATATATACATAGTATACACAGCACACATACATATGCAAACAAAAACAAATTTTGAATGCGATGAATCGTTTGACAGCACTAATTAAAAGCTATAATAGGATCTCAATGATTATAATATTTGAACATGAAAATGAATCAAATATGAAGTCACTAGATAAGAATATAAAAATGCAATCCCTATAAAATAAAAGTCCATCAGATGAAAATGTAAACAAACGTATGAATAAAAAGTAAGGGGAAATTAAATGGCAAATATAATTCACCTCAGCAAAAGCAGTCATCATTTACACTACAGTAAATCTGTCTCATCTTGAAAAGTGTTTTGTTTGAAGAGAGTTTAATATGCAACTCAGTTTGTCAGATTTCTAAATCAAATGCCGCTAAAATAAACTAGACTTGATGTAAAATTCAGTGCATTAAATTATCCATCTGTAAGCTCCATAAACACACATGTAACCTAAGGGCATGTATTGATTCAGAGCAGAACTAGCATTATAAAATCAACATTTAAACAGCTTCAGCTTTTACTTTAACTGAATAGTACAGCACCACTTAACCATACAGAGAGCAGAGATAAAAAACATTTATCTACCAGTCAAATTTGCTCTCCACATTCACATATACTTAGAGTATGTAACTGCATGTGCAATACAATAAATCAATATAATTATTTTAATTTCATATGTATTTATTTTTCATGTAATGTAATTATTATTTATATTTAAGGTACAAGCAATTAATAATGTATAAAATATATGTAATGACATTCAGTTATAAGTATACGTGCAGTTAAATAAATAATTAAATGAATAAAATAATTAAATGAACTTAAAATAATAGAATTTACATTGCACATTTAATTAATAATATATTAAACTAAATAAATCTGACTTGTACAGAACATTTGAAAAATGACCACAAAAACCACGCAGCTGTACCAAAAGGACATTATACAGATCTTACATAAGTTACAAACTTTCTAGAAACTTCTTCCCAACATCAAAATAATTGAGAATACTAGAGGCAGCGATCTATGGCTCTCCAGCAGCTGGCGGAGGACAAGCGGAGCAGGAACAGCATCCATTATCTAATCCCACAGAACGCAATTAGAGCTGCCATTTTGATTGAGAGTCCACATGACCCTCTGAATGAGAAACACTATCAATGTTTAATTAGCTCCCGTCGAGCATGTATGCATCATATTCATATTAGTTACAGGACTGGAGCCGACCTGAAGTGCTTTAAGAGGGAAAACAGAATACAGTCCACAAATGCTGCAAAAAATGCCACACATTTACACTGATGGTTAAACACACACACACACACATACACAAACGAGAGAGCGGCTGAAGAGCGGCTGTCATCGCCAGTTCATTTAGTGTATTATGATAGGGAGTAAAGCCGGAGATATTACCTTTCCCTCTCTGAGACAGAGAATTAGACAAACAGAGCAATCGGAGATCATCATCACAGACCGGGGCTGTTTCCTGCTGAGATTTACCCGTTTATGTTACATCTGAGTAAAGCTAATTAGTGCTCGTGTTGAGCAACAGAATGCAGTGCTTACTGAGCGTGTGTGAGCTCTACTCATGAATGTGAGCGAGTTTTGCCATCCTATTTTTCCTAAATCACTCGCCAGATTTTTTTTTACCCTCTTTACACCAAATTCGGTAAGAAATTTCATTTTAATTTACCCTGTTCATACCAAATTTGGTAAGAAAATCTATTTCATTTTTTACATTTTATTTTATTTTACCCTCTTCACACTAAATTTGTTAAGAAAATGTATTTTATTTGATATTTTTATATTTATACTTTATATTTACATAATTTAATTTAATTTAATTTCTACATATGTGAGTGCCTGGATATGAATTTTATTGTTCACCTACCCTTTTTGATATTTTATTAAAACATCTTTAAATATATATATTTAAATATGTAAATATATTATAAAATATCTATTTACAAAAAATAATACATTTCAATCGATATATTAAATATTATTCTGCAGCCAATAAATATTGTTCGGATACCAAACAATTAATTCAAACATTTCTGGAGTAAATAGAAAAATAAAAATTATGTTAGATGACCATTTTGGTGGAGCAAACTGTTTGCAAATATTAAATTATTAATTAAATATACTTAATGGCATTAATAATTACATTACAATTACATATGCAATTAATTCAATTCATTTATTTTATTGCATATTTAGTTATATATTCAGCTATAATTATAGGTGCAATTAAATAAATAATTAAATAGCCTACATTTAATTACACTTTTTATAATTAAATACACAATTAAATAGATTTTATTAATTATGATAAATAAACTCTAAATACTGCACACTTCTCTTTTTAAATTATTTGTCCAATTGGACTGTGTAATAAAGGTTATAATAAAACATATTCTTGATTGGGTCTTTGTACAATAGACAATAAAATGCTGGATGCTGCGTCAGTAGTTTTGGTGTTTGTGAATAACCTATACTTTATACCTACAGTAATTCATATATATTCGTAAATTGTTTTTTTTTTTTTAAACATATAATAAAACAAATATTTTTGATTCAGATTCTGATTATGTAAAACTGTCACATTAATTAAATTTTGTATTAACATTAATTGTTAACTTGCCAAATTGCTTGCCAATTGTAAAGAACTTTTACCTCTTTTATGCATGTTTTATGAAAAAACAACATATATATTTCTAGTGTCTCTGATAAGGAATGCTGGTCTTGGATCAGTTAACTAATGAATATGATAATGCAGATGGGGGAATTATTTCACAATCTGACGGTAAAGCTGTCCACAAGCGGCCAAATAATCCATGAATGAATAGATATTAACACAGGTAATGCTAGAAACTGTGACGCACTTCTCCCGCTTCATCTCTATATGTCTCTATATCTTATTTGTGCAGGACGTGCTGTATAATGAGATCTGACAACAGGCTGCCATCTTTTCCAGCTGGACGCCACCACACAGGCCTGTAATCAGAAATGACACCCTTTTCTAAGCACACCTGCCATTGAGGTCTTAATGAATATGTCCGCTGTTCAATTACGCAGTCTTGCTCTGTCTTGATAGGGCTGTCAGAGTTGTGTGTGGCCACAAGATCACCACAAGAAATGCTCGTGGAAATGAGACACAAAAAGCTTTTCATTCATTCTTTGATTGATTGGATACACATCTTGAAAATACAGTTGAAGGGTCAGGATTATGGTTAAAATATTGTCACACTTATTGTCCTGGCCATTTTAGGCCAAAATACCATTAATATCATTGTAACTACTACTACTCAATTTTTTTAATTCATAATTTTTAACATTACTAATATTTCCACTATATTATGGTGCTGGGCAATGATTAAGCATGATTAATCTCACCCAAAATAAAAGTTTTTGTTTATGTAATATATGTGTGTTTACTGTGTATATTTATTATGTATATATAGACACACGCACATACAGTTTATATTTTGAAAATACTTACATGTATTTATTTTACACTGAGATATATATATATATATAATAACAATAATAATATATAGTCAAATGATTTTTATTATATTTTGATTATTATATGTATTTAATATAATAGTTCTAAATTTTAAAAATGGAATTTTTTATATAGTAAAAAAAACTAATAAAGTAAATATTTCCAAATTATGTACTGTATGTGTGTGTATTTATATATTAATAATTATACACACAACACACATATTATGCAAACAAAAACTTTTATTCTGAATGTGATTAATCACGATTAATCATTTGACAGCTCTAACGATAATAATAAATAATAATAACAGTAGTAGTAGTGGTGGTAAATAATATTTACCACCACTACTACTACTACTACTACTATGTTTTTCAAGTTTATTCTCATCAGATACTTATGAAAACTTCAGAGCCTAAAGTCATAGCCACTGACTAATAAAATAAAAATAAAATACAATTGCATGTGTGTATTTTTTAAAATTGTAAAAATATCACATCAGAGAAATAAAAAATAAATAAATAAATAAAATAAAGTTAATACTTTAGAATAGGTAACACTTGTTAACTATAAACTACAAATTTTCCGTCAATAAAATCTTAATTTGCTGCTTATTAATAAAATAAAGTGTTACCCAAATAAATACTAAAATATTCCTGTAATAATTGACAATTTTCCATTTAGGAATTATGATACTGCAACGAAAACATGGCGGAAGAAATGTTGAAGTTGGACAGTATTCCAACCTTTTGTTTGTGAGGGTTACGCCTTACTTCCTGACCACTAATTTCTCGGGAAGATGTAGAAACACAAGCAAAATGGCTACAGATCCATCTTAAGAGCGTTTACTGCTCCAGCGTGATGGAGAACAACGCAGAAGTGGAAGAAAGGTGTTAAGAAACAGCAGTTTCTTCAAAGAATTAGAGTTGGCCACAGCACACGGCTGGTGGGCCATTAGTTCGATTAAGCCCATTCCTCAGCGCTGGATGCTGTCCAAATATCTGGAGCCGGGTCCAGCTTTGTTGGCCGCCACTGACTCTGTGTCAGCATTTCTGCTGAAAAATGGCCGTGCGGCGCTCAAACTCTCCTAAATAAGGAAAGCGAGGCTCTATTTTCCATGTTTGATCAGCACTAACATTTATTAGTCACATCTATTATGCACAAAATGCCAGCAAGAACAAAGGGCTGTTAGGAGCAGTCAGGCGACACGCGAGAGAGAGGATGGTAATTAAGTACCCAGCTAAAGTAGATGAGACATCAGCACTTGGAGAAAGCGAGACAGTGAGATGAGGAGGGGGCTTTGCGTATCTGTCTGGCTGTTACTTTGTGGTTAATTGACCGACTCTTTCCCGCTATCTTTCTCTCTTATTTGCTCTCTGACATGGAAATGAAGACTAGTGTGCACACACACTCTCGACCCATGTTTTCTATTCATAGGTCCACTTCAGACGAGACATTTCTCACACTTTCTTTTTTGATAGCATCCAGTCTAACTTGCTGTAACATCATGTCACATTAGTATACCTGAGTGAGTCCTTCATGTTAGATGTTCAAAAAAGACATTTAAAATTTCCCCCCCAAATAAATCCATTTTAATAGCAGTCATTTTAAGAGCATCCCAATCAGAAAGGAATGCACTCATAACTAATATAAAATACAACACAGATAGTAGAACTGTAGTCTGTTAATTATGAAAATAAATTACTTTATTATTATTAATAACAATAATAACAACAACAACATTATTATTATATTATAGTTCAAGTAATTTATAAATTAAATATATAATAAAAAAATATTATGAAAATAAGAAAAAAATATATAATAATAATTATTACTACTACTGTTATTATTATTATATTTTTATGTACTTTTTTCTGAAAGCTAAGCTATAATAATAATAATAATAATAATAATAATAATCATAAACCATTTTAAGGACAGCTCCAACAGAAAGCAATACACCTATAAATAAAATGAAATAATAATAATAATAATAATAATAATAATAATAATAATAATAATATATAATAATAGTAATACAAATACTACTAATAATGATAATAATAATAATAATAATAATAAAACACAGATAGTAGAATTGCCATACATTTGAAATTATGAAAATAAGAAAAAAAATATTTATTATTATTATTATTATTATTATTATTACTACTACTACGTCTATTATTATCATTATATATTTTGGTGCATTTTTTCCCTGAAAGCTATGCTCTAATTAAACAAAATAAACAAACTACCAAATAAATAATACATTTTCATAACTGTAAATAATTGGCTGTAATATTCTATGATTGAGAGTAGTAACAAAATTTGTAGAAACTATGGTTTTGAGGTGGAAACTTTGGTTTACCATATCATATATGGCTCATAAAAATCCTTTGTTCAAAATGGAACATCACAAAATCATTCAGTCTATGGTAATTAAAAAAGCAAAGAAAGAAAAGGAAGCAATAAAAACTTTATAATAAAACTAGTTTTAGTCACTAGTTTCATCAAAAAAGAAACTGCTCTTAGACTGTTTGAATCATTTATCATGTATCATAGTATTTTATCTGAAACTTTGGTTCCCATGGTGTATTTTTGAACAGAACAAAGAGGAAATGTAGAAGGTATCCGGACGTATCTCTCAGAGAGTGCATGTTTGTGTGTGTGTGATGGGATTACAGCTCTTCTGAGCTCGATGGACAGCACAGCACACGGAAGATAATCTTGTGCGAATCGATGGTATAGGAAGAGAGCAAGAATGAACACGGTCCCCACGGACACTGCAACACTCACGCATAATTACCGCCAGACAACAAATCAATGCTCTCGGTCGTTGGGACCACTCAACCCGGACTAAAAACTCACCAGTGAGACGTACATTCCCTCTGTATATACAGACTGTACAGCTACACAGTAAATCACAAATGACTTCACAGACCCGTCTGTCAATACTTCAGCTTGATTCCACTAAAAGGCCAAAGCGTTCGTTACAGACCCGCTTGGATTTTTGGTATGTTGCATGTAGAGTGCCAAAGCAAAATGTTTTCTGCTTTTGATATCAGCTTCAACAAGTACTAGAACTTCAACTGATTTACTTTTACAGAATGACTATCACAAGGAGATTGTGAGTTAAGGAGCGCACTATTATTATTATTATTATTATTATTATTGTGTTTTACTGTTGTAATCTAAAAAGTTAAGGAGTGAATTATTATTATTATTATTATTATTATTATTATATTCTTATTATTACTATATTCTTATTATTTTATTTATTTATTTATTTAGTTTTTACTGTTGTAGTCTGACAACTGTCCAATTGTTTTTGTTTCAAAGTGGAAATAAAACAATAAAATAAAAAAGGTTCTGCTCCTGGTTATTGGATACCTTTTCAGTAATGATCGACAAAAAGAAAAAAAGGAAAAAAGTCTGTAAATAGATAAGACATAATCGCTTTGACCAATAATAATGATATTAATAAAAAACTAAATAAAATTTAAAAAAAAACATACGATACAGTAGTATCATACTACAAAAAGTAAAACATATAATTTATGTTGTAAATACTCAATAATATTATTATTATTATTATTATTATAACAAATTAAACAGTAAAACAACAACAATAATAATTTAGATAATAATAATCATTATTGCTGTTTTACTGTTTATTATGTGTGTTTACTGTTGTAGTAGAATGGTTTTATTATTATTTATATTAATGAAATTGTCAAAAAAACAGTAAATCTCTTTGTTGTCAAAACAAAACAGAAAAGACAAAACAAAAATGGGGAAAACACAAAAGAAAACAAAAACAAAAAAACAAAAACAATATTTGGCATTTCATGCAAGTTAATCATAAGAAGGATGGACTGGTTGTCACCTGTCAGTCTTTGGAGGGGCGGTTCTTTGCTTGTTCACTTTTGCATAAAGCCCCTCTAGCGCGTCCTCATTGGGCGGCTCTCTGTTGGGGGCGGGGACTGCAGGCTGAGAGTAGTTATGGGTGGGAGTTCCAGGTGGATAGGGGGAGTGACTGGAGGCGGGAGGTTCTCTGAAATTGTTGATTCGAGCGTAATTGGGATCCAGGTCATCGTCTTCGACATCCGGGAAGATGGCGCGGTCAGGAGCAGGGCTGTTCCTTTCACTTCTGTGGAATTAAAAACATGTTCTTCAGGATGTCTTGGATGAATAGGCACATAAGCTTGAAATGTGTTTGTTGGACAGAGATGTGTCAGATCCGTTCTCATGTGTACAAATAGCTGGGTCATTATAGACTGAAAATAAATTTGGTGTTACTTGCGCAAATCCTTATTTTGCTACTTTTCACTACATGCTTGCAATACACCATTCCCACTAAAACTGATTAATTTACTGTGAATTTACTCTAAAGTAGGTTTCCTTAACAGGATCTTAGAGACACATTTTCCAACTCGTCCTAATCAAATACACTAGATTTAACTCATTAGATCGTTAGTGAAGACTCCCAAGACCTAAAAAGAATGCATCAGATGAGGGAGACATTCAGTATGTGTATTGTTGATGTGGGTTGGAAAACACTGCTCTAATACAATATATAACTCTATATATAATAACTCTAACACCATATAAACAGAATAAGCCAAAAATATCTTATATACAGAAGTACTAACTAGAGTCAAAGAGTCAAAATGAAATAAGCAGTCAAAATTATGACATATTAAGTATTTTAATACTTATTTTATCATATTTATTTTATTAAATTATAAGATAAAAAGTCCTAATAATTAGATTAAACATTAAAATTGACATGCTAAATTATAATGACAAGACATTTCCAGACAAGACATTTGCCTTAGTGAGATATTATTATTTTTTGTTTATTTATTATTATTATTTTATTTTTTTGTGGAGGGGTAATCACTCAAAAAACAAATGATGTAAAGACAGAAGACTGAGCTTTAATTAGTGCTATCAAATTATTAATTGTGATTAATCACATCCAAACTAAAAGTTTTTGTTCAAATAAGATACGAGTGTGTACTGTGTATATTTATTATGTGTATATATATATATATATATATATATACACACACACACATACAAACACATGCATGTATATATTTAAGAAAAATATATATAAAATATGTTGATATATTCAATATATTTATACTGTATATAGCATAATAATATAAATGTATTTTTAAAATATATACGTGTGTGTGTTTATATATACATAATAAATAAACAGTACAGATACATATATTATGTAAACAAAAACATTTATTTTAGGTGCGATTAATCGCGATTAATCATTTGACAGCAATAGTTTTAATGTGTTTATAAGACAACAACCAATTAAACCAATGAGCAATTATCAAGAGTTCAGAGCTTGTTTGATAATTTCCAGAGATTTAGATTGATAAATTAGCATATTCTTCTATTTTATAATTGAACTTTGTGGATTAAATAAAACATGTTACATGAGTGGTAAACGTACTTGGACAGAAACATCTCAGGTTCACTCTTGTCCACCTCTTCTTCGCTTAAAGCACCCAGTTCTTTAGCCTTGGATTTGTTTTTTCTCCCAAACCTGGATGTGAGTTTGAAGATAGCAAGGGTAGAAAAAAAAAGAAAGAAAGAGCATGGACAAAGAGACAAAAGGGGAGGATGTGTTATGTTTTCATAATTGGTGACTCAACAGTCTCCCTGCACTTCCAAGTACCAAAGCAGAATTTGCTGTAGAAACTCTAATGATTGGTTCCCCATGTACCAGCCTGCAAACACACACACGCACACACACGCCTGCAAAACCAAGCAGTATCAGTGTCCAACGCCCTGCAGTGATTTTACTAGCCCATCTCCACGCCAAACCTTCAGAAACTCACATATTCTTCTGCACTGATCTGAGGTCAGGCGGGGTCTCCATGCTGACAGGCAGATAAAGACAGAAGAGGAAAAGGTTATATCAAGAATAAAGCTAATAATGAGAGAGTGAGTGAGATGATCACATGATCTCTGGACAGTGAGGCCGTAATGAAACATCAGTGTCAGTGTCAGCTTCTGGTTTACTACATGGGTTATGAATATGAAATCCAAATAACCAAGTGATACATAAACCAACAAGATTATTTAATTACCAAGCACTCACTGATAGATATAATGAGTGAAACCCACAAAGAAATCACATTTCTATATATATATGTTTTTTTATTTTAGGAACATA
The DNA here is from genome assembly GCA_032359235.1 of Enteromius mattozi. NCBI lineage: Eukaryota > Metazoa > Chordata > Actinopteri > Cypriniformes > Cyprinidae > Enteromius > Enteromius mattozi. Next base: position 714,516 of record JAUMHE010000001.1, on the reverse strand, counting down.
TATATATATATATTTTCATATTTATTTATTTTTGCATTGTGATATTAATTAAAATTTTTGACACAAAAATGACACAAAACAAAAGTGCAACGTACTGAATATTTTCTGAAAATTCTAGATTTTATTGCATACATTAAATTCAGTTTAACAAACAATACAATGATGCAAACTTACATGATATATATTTGCATTGCACAATATTAAATATTGTCACAAATACTTTAATATTTATTTTATAACTACATTGTATTATATA
>JAUMHE010000001.1:630423-646981 GCA_032359235.1 Enteromius mattozi | reverse complement strand
CGATTCACGTGAATGACCCAATTGACAATGAAAACGGCGATTGTCGCCGAAAAGCGACAAGTTTGCAGGTATGTAAAAGATATTTAGAAAAAAGTCAATGGGAACCAAAACTGTTTGGTTTCCAGCATTCTTCAAAATATCTTCTTTTGTGTTCCACAGAAAAAAGAAAGTCAGACAGGTTTGGATTGGAATGACATGAGAGCAAGCAGTTGACAGAATTATTAAAACAATACTATCCCACTATACATTTTGCATAAATAACTGGCTTTCATGTCGCACTTCCTGTTATTTCTTTGTGGCTTGCCACTCAACCATACACACACGTAAGAACATCCCTCACGTATATTCCGCAAATTAAGACCGCATTTGACATTGTAAGTCTGCCACTCACAGTAATTCAGGAAATTTAGGAAAAATTATAAGACAAAAAATTCCCTATCAGAAGGGTGAAGAAGTGGGAAAAAGCATTTTCTTCCCGTACCTTTAGACTGAATAATGGAATTGTGAGTTTCATATCTGCTTTGGCCATTCTGACAGGAACATGCCCCAATGCATTCACAGCCTAAAAAAACCACAACACAACTTCATTTTAAACACCACAAAATATGCCCTGATATTACCCATCTCAAATGTTGAACTGAAACTTTTTGTCAATGTTTAAACAAAATTAACCTCTTTAAGAGTCTTAGATTCTATTTACAGTAATTGAAAAGAGTTTTGTTGTAAAACTACAATTATAAAGTGTATCAGAGTTACAGGACAATAACCATAAGCAGTCTCTCACAAGTTCATCAAGTTGGTCATCAGGTGGAAATGTACTGAAGGTGAAGGGCAGAAGTTTTTCTGGTGTCATTGTAAAAAGACATGGCTTCTCATCCCCATCTACAACAAAACAGAAGAATATCTTTAAAATATCTATTTCTATTAATAAGATATGGCTAGTTAAACAAAGTAATAATAAAAACTACTGCTGAAAAGTCTAGGGTAGGTCTCTCACTAAGGCATTCTATTTTAATATATTTTAAAAATGTAATTTATTCCTCTGATGGGAAAGCTAAACTTCATCAGTCTTTACTTGTCTTCAGAAATCTTTCTAAGGTGCTGATTTGGTGCTTAAGAAAAATGTCAGTGTTGAAAATATTTTTTTGTGGAAGCCATTTTTTTAAGACATGTTGTAAAGATTGTTTGATGAATAGTAACATCAAAAGAACGACATTTAATTTGAACAGATTGTTTTTGTAAACATGTAAAAGTCAATACTCTCACTTTTGAATCTAATGTGTCCTTATTGAATACAAGTATTAGTTTCTTAAAAGAAAAATCCCGACTCACCTGATTCTTTGACTCCCTGTAGACTCCTGGTTTTGTGAACAAGCTCTCTTAGTGACACCAGTCTCTTGTTCATACGACATTGAAGAACAACCTCAATTATACAAAACACAGTGTAACGTTATTGTACTTATTAGCACAGCCAAGCATTTTATTTACAAGCACTGCTAATCAGCTCAGTGAGTGGTAAACAAGCATCATAATAATGTGTTAAATAATAGTTTAATGACATTCAAATTAAATGAACAAGGCAGAGTTATGAGTTATGTTACCTTTCGAGCAGCCTGCTGGAAGATTCTGAGCGCTCTCTGTCTGACCTCCAGCCGGCCAGTGCCATAGCAGCTGAAAACAGCAGTGCATTCTGGGAGCTATAACATAGAGCTGTTAAGTAAGTCTAAAAGATGTGAATTTTAAAGATAATGACTGGAGCTAGATGCTAATGCTTACATGCAAACATTACTGTACAGTACTTGACAAGTATCGAGATGCAATTTCAAGGTATAAGCTTATCATACTTTCTTGCCACATACTAAAAACTATGTATTTTCCCACAATCAGGACATTCTTGCAGTAAGTATGCAAATGTGGACACAAACTACGTCAAAGATACAAGCTAGAAACATGCCATCAATAAGAAAGATATTAATTTATTCAAATATTAAATGTCACACTTTCATGTACCTGTCCAACATGTCGCAAAACTCGCCGTGAGGAAAGTTTAGTTCTTGAAGATCTTGAAGAGGCCACTGACTCACCACTGTATTTTAGCTGAAATTCACAAAAAAAGCATGAGTATTCGGTGGAAAGTGGCACAGAATGTTCAATATGAATTTAACCAAAACTTTGGCTTACTTTGTATGCAGCAAGCGCCTCATCTTGCTCCTTCAAAATTTTCAGTTTCTGTTCTCTTGAACATGGGTCATCACCCAGATCAACTTGCCTAAGGACAGAACACACTAGTCCTCAGGGTTTTCTAGTTCATCAAATAATATTGTTTGTAAACTCAGAATATCTATATGTCATATGTTACACAAATCACATGGAGCAACACACCAGCAGATATGTTTGGCTTTCTGCTCTCTTTGTTGGACCTTCTTTAAAAATGTGGCTTCTTTCATCTCTCTTGTCTGGTCTGCAACCTTGGTATAAGACATGGCTTCAACGAATAAAACACACAGGTATCTTGCATTAAATACGTGTGATTTGTGGTCACACAGATTTATATTTGATTACAAATCCATTACAAATCTGTTCATGATTTCTGTGTTTCGCCCATAATATTGAGCCTATCAGGTTTTTGTTATTCAGGATATATTACATATCTCACATCATACACACCACATTGGGTAGGAAATGCTGAGAGTTGGGTAAAAATAATTAATAACTCCACTGCTGTCACTGCTGATTTTACTAGAATCACACACAGAGAGATGACTCTGGTGAGGGCAGCACAAAATAAAGTGGTACATGTGAGCTAAAGAATGGCCTCAGAAGTCAAGAAAAGCACCACTGCAAAAGGTCATTTTCAGGTTGGGTAACTGGTTGGGCATGTAATTGGTAGATTTTAAAATGGAGCACTATTTATTATTATCTAAGCTCCAGTCTGCTGAAAGGACCAGATTAGATCAGCATCAATTTCCATGCTGGTCCGGGCATGTTTTTGCTTTTAAGTGCAGGTTTGATGCTGGTGGACCACCATAAATCTTTGTCTTTTGTAGAAGCAAAAATACTGTCCAAAAAACCTGGTGAAGACATCAGCATTCCAACACGCAGATACTGAGCCTTCGCCAAACTTTAATTTCCTGGGTTTTAGTTCTTAACATGCACCTCAGTGGCTCTCTGGATGAGAAATGGTGTTCTTACCCTCCCGGAGGTCCTTGTATCTCATTTTGTCTTGTGGCTGGAGAAGCATTTTAACCAGTCCTGCATGAGTGGTGATATCTGTGGTGGAAACCTGCAGCTGAGGATCAGGTTTGTTCTTCTTCTTGCTGCCCTGTAAGAGTAAAAACAGAAAAATGTGACTGTATGCATGATGAATCACAACCAGAAGAAATGCTTTAATTTTTATTTGAACAAACATTATTAGCATTTTTATTATTACTAAGAATCAATACCAGAGCTAACCTTTGCTGGTTAGGTTTATAAGTGTAATTCTGTGAATGTGTTTCCCACATTTGATGGCTGGCAGGGTATCAATTCAAATTCAATTCAGGAAGCTCAGTGTGCAAACAATACAATTAAATTTGTAATTCAGTCTCCCACAAACCTCTCAGCTACTGCTTTTTAATGGGCAGAAATGAAATCGACCTAAGCTAATTCAAATTCCTGTATCTGTAAAGGTTAAAACTTTTCAGACCCTGTTGAAAAAAACAGCACGACTGTGTTTTCTGGTCTAGGTGCAGGTTGTCTTGCTCAGCTAGAAAGACTAATATTTTTTGAGCGTGGCTTGGCTTGTCCTCCAGCTAGAGCAGCAACAACCCATCTCAAAAATACACTGTGATTGAAGCTGATCTTTTCAAAATTGAAGTAATGTAAGTTTCAGATTACCTTCTCCAAGGAGGGAGCCGTTGTAAGCTTATGATGGGATGTAACAGCCAGAGATTTTCCATCAGAGGTCTTCCGCTCTTCACCAAAATGATCATCATCCTCGACACTTTCATCAGGTTCACTGAGACACAGAGAACACAAATGACATTATTGTTTGTGCAATAGCATCTAAACTCAGACATTTACTTTAAATTTTACATTGTTGCTATGTGCTTGCTAAAGTACTACTAAGTGTTTTAGAATATTGTTTTTAGTATATTGAATTGCTATTGCACTGCAATCTTTAACTTTTTTTCCTGTGTATTACCTGAGAAGAAGGTATGGAGATGAGGAACCTGTCACTGTGAAGATGACAGGTTTAGAGTTGAACTGAGAGATGACCAGCTGCAATGTGATATCAGCTGTACCGTATCGCAGAGGTGTAAATATGACTTTTAACGTAGTCTTTCCATTTGCTGGAATAATCCCTGATTAGCATGGGGACAACACAAGTACAGTATATAAAATCTCATTTGATCACCAACTATAGTTACATCAATAACTATGATAATCCATGACAGCATATGTGTCAAATGTGAAGGAATCTGGTTACCTGACAGTGGCTTTACAGTAAAGGCTTTATGGGGCTGAAGGCAGTACACTTGAAACTCAAAGTCTATTGGACAACTGCAGCTAAGTGGAATCACATGACTGGCACTATAAAAGCAAATGTCATATATTTACACATTTTCAAGTACATATCAAAAGAGGTAAACAAATAACCAGACATCTTATTTATTATGTTTTCTACCATGAGTGATTTTTGAAATGTCCCTTAAGTTCACTATTGCTGCATTTATTGGATCAAAATACAGTACAAACAATAATATAGTGAACATCATTTATTTTTTGTAACATTGTAAAAGTCTTATGGTCACTTTTGATAACTGTAATTCATCCTTGCTGACTAAAAGTATAGATTTCTTAAATAAAAATGTTAACATACAGTTATTTTACACGTTATTTGTGTAATGTGATAATCACTGCATACCTCTGCCCAAGTGGCACTGGCGGAAGACTAATGTGAGATGGGATGTGAAGATCATTGATAACAGGATATGCATGAACAGGAACCAGTAAGTTCTCCTCACCCTGAAAACAACACAAACACACAGACACGTTACAGCTGTTCAATGTCCTGTCAGGATTTGAATGTGCAAACATCAGATGAAAACTTGTTCTTACCTTGCAGTGAATCCTGATGTTATCAGAAAAGTAACGCCACTCATCTGGCTGGAAGTGCACTGTAACAGTGTAAGCCAGACCCGGAACCAGTCGGCACTGCATTTAAAAGCGGACTACCATTTTAATGGCCCTAAACTGTTCTTTATATTCTTTATGATAAATATAATGTATATTTCACCCAAACATTTTTGACAGATTTTATTCAATTCACCTTTGCTGAAACTAAAATAATCAGGAATAGTATATACATTTTTATAGCAGGCCTGTAAAAGTAATATTTGAAAGCAGGTTGGTTACCTTTTTGATATACTTAATTTGGAAATGCTTTGTCAAAGGGGGTAAAATGTGGACACTGAGCACCTCCGAGGAGACATTGACAAGTTTCTTGGGAAAAAAAAAAAACAATGACAGCCATTGTCATTACATCATACTTCCTCCCATTTTCTTCCCTTTCTGTAATGCTTCTTTCAGTTACAACCCATGAGATGTTTCCTCAGAACGCAGAGTACTATCAGCGGAAATTTGGCCAAGTGTTGTCTGTGACACGAGCCACGTAAACATTCCACAAAACGTTTCACACCAAAAATTCATTTCATTACTTTTTAGCAAGAAGTAAAACACCAACCAGATTCTTCCTGTAATCCTTTCCTACTTCAAAGCCACTGAAATGCAGTTCTAATGGTTCGGCCTGAACTACACCATTACTCTTCAGTTTGGCAAACACCCCTAAAGATATACAAACATACAGTACAAAGAAAAATTATTCAACAAAAGTTTATCGGTTTCATAAGACCAGTAATGCTGGTGGCCTGCTAGAAAGCTACAGGTCTAATGTTAAAGAAACAAAATTTAGAAAAGGTGGTCTAACTAGTTTCCAGAAGGTGATTGGGGACATTTCCACTCTTTCTGGTGTCCTCCAGCAGCTGGCTGAGAGGAAGCAGGTTCTTCTTCTTTACGCTGCTGGAGAAGGTCTCAGGGGTGGAATGAACCACCTCCATGCCAGCTGGACTTCACAGAGATTCTTGATCATAACAAAATATCCCCACCTATGAGTGGATAGTTGACATGTCTTTCAATACAACATTTTTCAAATTTATTATAAATGCAGTTTTGATGTGCTATAAATGTTCTTCATGCATTCACATACACTTTAACCTTGTTATGCCACGTTAGACATAATGTCGTATCCATGTTATTTTTATTGTCTCAAATGCACTTTTGAACAATTTACCGTTTTAATTATATGTGTTAAATGATTTAAATTCCCATAAATAAATGTTAATGTTAAATAAATGAAATTGTTGATAGAGCAAATGACTAACGTTAGCGAATTTTTTCACGAACAGTTTGTTTTCAAAACGTAACGGACGCAAGAGGTTGATATTACTGCAAACCGCGCAACGTCGCCATTAAACGAATAGTTTTATTTTAAATACTTTGGTTTAGGTGTCCTTTTATTTGCTTATTAAACTTTAAAAACGCACTAGAAGCTCAAAGAACGTACCTGTTTATTCTCCATAGAGGTCACGTCAACAATCCCGTCACCATGACAACAAAGACGCCGAGGTCACGGCAAAAAGGTCCAACAATTTCACATACCTTTTACATGCGTTTGAAAAGGAAAGGAGAGGAAACTGCTTTGTGTGTGTGTGTGAAACCAAAACATCAGCAATATTTTTATAGACTTAACTGATAAATGTATACAGATATTCACTTCTTTGCTCCTAGGAGTTTCCAAAACCAAAATAATCTGAAATATTATCTAAAATGTTTGAAGTATATCTTTGAAATCAGGTTTTGTACCTTCATTATGTATTTAAAATAATAAAGTGAAATAAAATTAAACAAATTGAAATATAACATCCTACAACAGTGTTGTAATTTTATTAATTAGACCAACAAAGTATAATTCAACTCAGTAATTCAAATTCAGCAGTTTTATTTATGAAAAATAAACTATTTTACAACAACTATTTTGAAACCGTTTATAGACATTCAATAATATACGTTTCTTAGAAAGTGCATTCAATTATTAGCATGAGAAAACATAAATTATATACATTCAACAGACAGCCATGCTTTGCACCACTGCATAGTCATATAAAATTATTTTGTATATTTACTGCAGAAAATCATAAGATCATTCTTAAGTAAATAGGATCATTTCAGCTTGTTGGGGGCATCAGCAAACACAGTCAGTGTGGCTCATTTCGGGGCTTGTGTCTGCTACGTTGTAGTAACTGGGCTGAGTGCTAGTGAAGCAGGGTTGGTTTAAATGAGTGAATAGTGCGTTTTTTAAGCATAACGGATAGAGATGGTTAGGGTAAAAAGCAGGTGCAGGGTTCATGTGCATCAGGAGTTTGTAGTCCTCTTCCACTTCTTGAATTGGGGCGAGATCAGACGTCAACCCAGAGTCCTTGTCCTCTGAGATTTTGTTTTTCTCTTCTTCATATAGATGGTCCTCAGATATAGCACTGATTTTATCATGCTGTTCTTTCTGTTGTGCAGAATGCTGGGTCGTCTCAGCATTCCAAAATGTTGGTACAAATAAGTTCTAGAAAGAAATAAAATGGTTAATATATGGTTTATAAACAATGTTAATTGTTGTTAATTAAAACTATAACATTTGTTCTGTTTTCATATATTAAGATAAAGCTGAAAAAACGTTTTTACAGTCATTTTTTAAAGCACTTAAATTATTTAACCTGAAATAAAATTAAATCAAATAAATAACAAAATTAAAGCTCTGTATATATATAACATTAATAAAAAAAATAACAAAAGTACACAACATTAGTAAAATGTGCAAGAATAAAATTGAAAATATAAAAATAAAAGCTAATCCAAAATAAAAAAATAGTCCCATTTATTACTAAAATAACATTCTGTATATAATATAGCAGTTTCTATGGTCAGTTTAACAAACGTTGTGTATATAAAGCACAGTGAAACCACATACCTTAAGAAGTTCTGGTAGTTTGGTTTTAGGGTACAGAAATCTGTACACTTTATAGATCAGCCAGGCGGCCAGGATTGCCAGAGGAAAAAAGATGGCAGCAGCAATCACACAGCTGATGAGGACTAATGCAAACACACACACAGAGGAAGATTGGCACCTGGAAGTCACCTTGAAGCTTATTTAAAAACAGTCCTTTTAAATCACTTTGTTGAAAAACAACAAGAACGAGATCTCTATTTTTTTTACTCTATGCTGTATTGAATGAATGCATATTTGATCAATTTTATAAATAAATAAATAAATACATCTGACTGAGGGCATCATGTGTTGACAGAAATCATTTTAAACCCCAATAATTACCTATACTGAATAGATAATTATATCATAATTGCTTAGTTGATTATTTGTGGGTCTGCCTGAAAAATATTTGAGTCACAGGTAAAGACACACTTACCAGGTGTGTTAGTCACACACACCGGATCACTGAACTTTTTGTCATTATTGTTGCCTTTGGGAATCACCTGTGCCTTAGCACAGTATCTGCTCCAGGATTGCAGTCCTTTAAAACTCACTTTAAAATCTTCACTGGTTTCAGTAAACTTCTTCTCTCTAACCTACAGGCATAAAGGTCATCTTATGATTATTCTGAAGATAAGTATGGAATATTTATTTATTTGTTTGTGGTTCCGAACCAGGGGCCTATTTCATAAAACAAGTTTACCAAATAGGCCAGGTTTATTTCAGTTACTTATTGTCTGTTGAATTGGTTCAAAATAAGCCAGACTAACTGAAATAAGGCTTATTTGGTAAACTTGTTTTATGAAATAGGCCCCAGAACTTTTTGACATTTTAAAGCAGATCAAATACTACTTGACAACAAGGTATAATTTATTCTATAGTTTAAATCACTAATATTGAATTTGTGAATAAACCTGCAAATATTTTTTTTCATTTAATGAAGGTTTTAATAAAATAAACAAATAATTAAACAATTATTTTTATCAATCCAGCACTAAACTGTGTCCAAAAAAAATCTATATTTTCATTTTTTTTACATTATATTAAAATAGATATTAAAATTTCTATAGTTTTTTTCATACATGTTTATTTCAGTTTTAGTACATCAACTAGCTGTAGTAAGTTTTGCTATTTTTATATTTTGCTACATTACAGTTAATGTTTACTATTTCATTCAAAAAATAATAATTCTAATGATTTTAGTTTTAGTGTATGACTCTGCTGAAATTAAGATATATATACATCATCATATATCTTAACTTGCACATGAACAAAAGTATATAACAATTGTCTGGGGATTCAGACTTCCTCTGGAAAACTGGGGAAAAAAAACTTCCTGAAAATGTGAAGCATTTTATACCTCTTCTCCAGAGCCTTCGGTCCAATATCTGAGGGTGTAGGACACTTCTGAAAAAATTTCTGCTAGTTTGCCCACTTTCAGCCTTGGAGCTTTGATGTGTACATCCAAGCTATTATTTTGGATGACAAGATGCACAGTAGGGGGTCCTATGATTGCTACATTGGAGCAAAGTTGATCGTATAATTATTTGTTATGAATATTATATAGACAGAAAATACACAACAGTGTCTACAGTGCAAACTAAATTCACACTTACTGTGCTTATATGGTATAAATTTATCTGCTTTAACCCACTCAGAGAACAGCCCCTGATCCTCTGCCCGCACTTCGAACTGATAGCACCCAAATACAGTTGGCAGTTTTCCTACGTCACATTTGAGCTCTTTGGTGTTCACGCAGATGGAATGATTATCTTTTCTCAAGCTACAAGGACACAGTAACAAACACAACAGGACACATATTGATGTAAGTCCATAAGGCAAATATTTTGTTCACACAATAGGCCTATTATTTTCAACTTCTGCAAAAATGCAGAAGCATTATATTCCAGCAGAACAATAGTCCAGCGCATGCATGCATTTGATGCTAATTTTTTCTTCCATATTGGATTATTTCAGATGTATTTTGAGTGTACTCACAAATATCTTGCTGTGTATGTCACATTACTCATAGGAGTGTGTGGAGAAGTCCATTCGACAACTGCGTTCATATTGACAGAGGTCACTTTCACCTTTTGGGGTGCAGCCAGTTTTGTTTCTAAAGTAAAAGAATATGACACTGTCAGTAATACGTTATACAGCTTTCATCATCTAAATTTTTAAAAGAATAAATGCATTAATATATAAAGTGGCTCTGCAAAATATTTCTAAAGCATATAAAGTATAATGAGAGTCAAAACAGCTGATAAAAAAACATCACAGTAATCCACATGACTCCAGTCCATACTGTAAATTAACATCTTGTGAAGCGAAAATCTACAAGTTAAAAAGAAACGAATCCATCAAGACGTTTTAAAATTCAGACTGGTCCTTCAGGCTAAAATGAGTCTTATCTTGATGTCTTTTATTGATGTTTCCAGTAAAAAAAATAATCTTGTCTCAATCAGGAGAGGAATATGCTCCAATGAAGCACTGTTTACAAGCCAAACCAAAATGAAACAGTTCTAAATAAAAATGTTGGTGGATTTTGATGCGAAAAGAGAACAAACGATGCACTCTTTCCACTGGATTATAGAAATCATGGTTTAAAAGTTAATTATGCATTTTATTCCTACAAAAATGTAGCTCACTTGCTTGGATTATTGTGATGTTTTTATCAGCTGGACTCTCATTCTGATGGCACCCATTCACTACAGAGGATCCATTGTTGAGCAAGTGATGTAATGCTAAATATAATGCTAAATAAACTCATCTATGTCTTGGATAGCATGAAGGTGTCAGATATATGCAAATACATATATCTTTTGAAACATATTGACTCTTTGTGCAGCATATGCATTTCCTGTCTGCTTCCCACCAGTGGGTCATGACCCAGTTTCAAAGCCACTGCACTAAATAACATTTCTAAAGAAGTGATATCCACAAAAACAAAAAAAACAAACAAAACAAAAATAAAAAATAATAAAAATAAAATAATAATAATAATAATAACGCTATTTACTAAATTAATTGCAAAAGTTACTTTTAATCAATTGTCAGGTTGGTGTTCAACAGATGTGTGAAGTCAGTTCCTCTGACTTTCACACAGGTGTCCTATACCAGATGAACCACAAGTGCACTTCACATTATACGGTAATGTTCCACTAACCTTTGACAACCACTTCTTAATAGCTTATCTGTGGTTTATCACTTAAAAACTAATTGTATGTTTTGTTTGAAAAGTGTCATTTGTAATATATGTAGGGGTGTGTGTGAGTGTGTTTGTATGTAAATCTATCTATCTATCTATATATATATATTTACACGCACACATACACACACTTTTAGGACCCTATGATACTGCATATATGATGAGTATTGAGAATTATTAAAATACACTAAATTACAATTTTTTTTGTGGAGGTCAAAAAAAGAACATTTTAAGAATACATTTAAATGAATAGAAGAAAAAAGCAAACAGCAACAAACAAACTTTTGTCTATTTATATATAAAAAAAACACAGGATAAATATTTTTCATATTTAATTTTAAATGGTTACCTAAATCAACAATCATATCATAAATAAGCAAGCAATACTGACCAGCATAGGTGGGGTGAACATCCTTGGTCACGAAGAATATGAGAGCCACGACTCTGAGCTTCACCGACATGACTGACAACATCACTGATAGAGAAAGCAGCGGCTTGGAGCTTTTAACCTTCTGTCTGTTTGTCATGTGCTCAAGAGGAACCAGGAGCAATATGACTCAGCTTCCTCTTTGAGATGGGGTTATTAAAAAAAAACAAAAAAAAAAAAAACATGACATTTGGGATGAAAGTCAAAATGATAAAAATGCAGATAATTAATGAAACAATATTTAATTTTGTTTAATATTTTTGTTTTGCTTGTCAAATGAAATGCCAACATTGATATGAATTTAAAGGTACATGTAGAATGCCAAACACTATTTTTTTTTTATTAAAACATTATTTCTCTTTCTTTTTACCACTCATTTATGTTGCGTGTATATATAGACATTCCTTCTTGGAAAGTAAAAATCACCGGCAGGGGAAAAACAGGGAAACTCTACTGTGGTTTGGAAATGAACAGGTCCACCACTGCCCTGAATGATTACTGTGTAACTTACCTCACCATTACAGAAGTGTGAAGCACTCATGTTGTCCAAAATGCAGTTCTTACTAAGAAAATCTGATCAATCTGTTGTTTCGTTTTTCTCTGTTTCTGCTCTTTTACTTTTGTAGTGGCACACCGTTGGTCCACACACGTCACCTGTTCACCTGCTGATCTACAACGCATCTATATCAGAGTCACAAGGTGCGTTCGACTTCATGCGGCGCCGCAAGAAATCGGCTGCCGCCTTACAAAACAATGCATTCTGGGGAGATCATTTGTCCGACTTTGATCGGCGCTGCAGCCGCCTTTCGATCACATGTGCCATCAAAGTACCGTGAGAGCAAAACGAGAGCAGTCGCACAGGTCAGGCGCTGCAGTTGCTCAAAATCGGCTGCGAAAGCCTTGATGAAGACACACTTTCTTTTCATTGATCAGATTATGTGACGACAAGCACGACGTGTGCTGCGTGTTTTTTCTTAAAAAAGTTCCTGTATGTAATCCATCTTTATATAGAACATCTGATATTCAAACAAAACATTGATGATGAAAATGAAGATTAGGCGATATGGTAAATATATATTCTTATTGTATAAGAGTTAATGACGTTGATTCAGCACTACGGAAACCTATAAAAAATTTTTTTTGTTATTGAACAATTATTAATGTACAAACAACTTGGCAATGTCAAATTAACATCAGGTTACAATCTTCAAAACAGGTGCAAACAAATACCACATAAAAAAAGAAGAAAAAGAAACGAGGGGCTAGGGTTTTTCTTGTAAATTATAATCCATAATTACAGAAAACAGATTTATTGCAATTTTCTCTTTCCTCATTTTAAGGGCTTTTGTATACAAAACAAACTCATTATGAAACGCATAAAAGGCTGGTTTCATTTTTAGGTATCTACATTTATGTATATAAAAGACAGTTCACTCCCATACCAATCCACTGATCTATTATTCGGCTTGTTTGAGATGCGCCTAGCCTCGCCCATGGGCGTAAATTTCATTTAACAGTATAGGGGTGGGGGACAATTTTTAAAACAATACAGTACTTATAAAGATATCTCAACACAGCGGAAACTTTGCTTCTATCATTATAGTAGCAAGTTTTTCTCTGGTTCAATGAAAAAGCAGATTTTTCTTCAAAACTATTGATTGCAATGTTTGTTATGTTGTTTACAGTCAAGCCACCAATATACAAAAATGACCAATGGGAAACTGATTTGGCATAAGAATTTGTATGATAGGCTGCATGTTTAGTAACTCTCCGAGTTCAGTAAAGTTGGCAACAGATATGCAGATTCGAGTTTTTATTATGATAAATATTTAATAACTTCACTGTAACACACTGTTCCGTCACTCAGTTCAGTTCACACATCACTGCAGCAGTTGGAGCTGATTGTCTGCATTACGACTGAAAAGCGGTGTTTTTTTCACTAGTCACTAGTTAATAATCCGTGAAAAAAGCGGCTCCTAGTGGCAAAGAATTTGCATTTTCATTCACACCAACGCGGTAAAAAAAAGAGTGGACGCTTTCTTTTGAGAGACAGTAACTTTATACATGGTGCACTTTGCGATTTACAGAATGTTGTCCTTCATTAAGAGCTGTGTTAGAGGCACTTTAAATCTGTTCTGATCCAATCAAGCGCTTCTGAGGATATTAATTAGCTGCTTCAGTTCATTTATAATTACTATCAGGTTGGTTTTAAAGCCACATGGTAGCTTGACATTATTTTAAATATCTAACATTTAATTCCACTAACACATTTTCTGACATTAGTATGTCAGATGATCATCTGTTATTTGCTGTGGCACAGTGAATCCACAATAAAACAGAGGCAAAAAATGTATTTCCATTTTTATCAACTAATGCAGCGGCAAGTTAAGAAAACCACAATTACATTTCATTGTCTGGTAAAATAGTCCTTTTGCAGTTACAAATAAAATGTATGACTCCAGAACAAGAGTTAGAATCAAATAGCACATCTCAGAAATAAATATGCAGTACTCTGGACATGCTCATCTCCAAGGTGCAAAACTCTTCTGCAGTTATAACGGTTGTGCATACATATACATTATGATCATTTATTTCTAGATATTTTTTTCACACAAAGCATAAAGGTCTAATAAAATGACAAACATCTCAATCACACAGAAACAAACTTTGGACGTGTTAAAGAACAATGCAAAGCAGAATTGTATCATTTCCAGTGTATTTCTGTAAAAAAAAAAAAAAAAAAGTGGACTTTCCGTGCTATTGTTTGCTAGCATGTATAGATGTCAATGACGATAAATAACTCCAGATGAAAATTTTCAATCAGACATTATGTGTGACCTTTCATTTATGATTTTTAGAGCTCAATCATTGAAATTGTCACATAATCGTATTCCTTAGTTTTAAACCTAACCCTAATTCTGTAACATTTCTGGAATGTGGATTGGATGTACTTTATTCTTGATTTGTTACTTGGAAATGGAAATACAACATGATTTAAGCACAAGATCAATTCTCATTCGGTAAGGAATGGAAGCCCATTTACAAACATTGCCATCTCACAATTTAGTTTTTTTTTTTACCTCTTGTAAAAAAAAAAAAAATTTCTCACAATTCAGTGTTTACATCTCACACTTCTATTTTTTTCTTTTTTCACCATGTAATAAAAATGGTAATTGCAACTTCTTACCTCACAGCCCAATTGCAATTGTGAGTTTACGTCTCAATTTTGAGAGAAAAAAAAGTTGAAACTGAATTAAGACAAAAAGTAATTATTTTATGCCATGGTGGAAACAAGCTTCCAAAAAACCTCTCTAACATGAGAGTTGTCAATAATATATAAATACTATGATCATGATTCTTATTGCTCCATTAATAAGCATGAAGAGAGCATGAAGAAAGGGAATATCTGTGAGGTAGACAGCATTTAACCTTAATCATTATGTCTTTAATAACAATCATGACAAATGTCTTTTCTTTGCATGATGTCTGCAGTAGCTGAATGGGACGGGTTACATACAGAAGAACATACAGACATGTTTCAAACACACACTCTTTCACACACGCACAAATATAACGGGCTTGCCTTTTAATATGCATTTGTTATTTTGTTACAAACAAAATTAGTTGATAAAGCACCCCTGCGTATACTCAGTCACCCATTTAGATAAAACACTTTTTTTAAAATGCGCTCCACTCTGTACAAAGACATGGCACGCAATGTTACCTGTTATCACACACCTGTCGTTCTATTTTTGTACAATTGCATAGAAGTTTAAAAACCTTTTTTTTTCATTAATAAACAATTCTAGACTCGCTGTAAGAAACTACTGAAACTACTAAAGATCAAATCTACAATGTGGAACCGCGATCCTTCAGAAAAATAGATTTTTATTTATATTCCCATTGTAAACATATCCTGTCCAGTTGTTGACACTACAAAAGCATGCAACTAGGAGAAGACATCTTCAGTCTAAATCCTGCTCCTCAGTTATTACATTAACCAACGACTCCATGGCATGTCCAATGTTATCAACCATGTGGAAAAGACTTCCCACATTAGGACCTGTGGGAGATGGAAAACAAAATCAGTGTCTGAAAACACAATCGAACACTAAATGCACTATGCAGCGCTGCAACACATATATACATCTTTATAGTGGAACAGAGTGTGTTTATGTGCGCATGTCCTTGTGAGTTCATTGCTTTTTTTAATTAAATTGATTAAAAGTGACAAGACCATTTATAATGATATAAAATAAATAAATGCTTTGTATTCATCAAAACTGTAAAAAAACTGTACATATTCAAGTTTTTTCACAAAAATCAGCACAACTGTTTATCAATATTTTTCTTGAGCAGCAAATGCAGAATGATTTCTGAAGGATCATGTGACAATAGAGAACGCAAAATAGTGTTTCCAATACAAAAAGGCTTTGACTTTGTTGAATAAACACGAGCACTGTACATTTCAAAGTCAAAACTGTTATGGGTGTTTTTATATTTTGTATTTGTGAAGAAAAATTTTGGATGTAATTTTCATTTAATTTTGCATGCAATGTCTGATAAAACAGCGTTTGTGAGCAGAGCGCTGCTTTGTGTACAGTGTTACCAAAGAAACCTAATCTCTTGCACTACAACAGCGTCTCCTGCTGGCAGAAAATGAATTTGCATATATAGTTCTGTACAAAAGTCTTAGGCCACTAGTATTTTCGCCAACAAATGTCGGTAGTGTGTTAGTTGGAAATATCAGTTTACAGTTCTAAACACTGTTTTTGTCATTAATTGTAATAATGCAGTGAGATTATTGTCTGACAACAGCCAGTGCTCCACACAGAGATCTGATCTG
>JAUMHE010000001.1:577685-599784 GCA_032359235.1 Enteromius mattozi | reverse complement strand
GATGGGTTAAATGCAGAGCACAACTTCCTAGTATGGGAAACCATACCTGGCCACATGTCACGTCCTTTCCTTTCCTTCTTTCCTTTTGAAGAAAAGTTTAGCCTACTGAGGCTAAACTACTTACTGCATAGCAATCTTACACTTACACCTTTAAGTTTGAATTCAGGTATTAAATATAATATGTGTTCTAGTAGCCAAATTTCTACTTGTGAATGATTAGTTACTGTGTTGATTTGTGCAGAGTTGATGGAGGATGTTTTGAGGGAGAGACCTTTGGAGGCTGACGGGATTGATTCGGTGGTCGTGGTGGACAACGTTCCCCAGGTGGGACCTGAACGTCTGGAGAAACTGAAAAATGTGATCCATAAAATCTTCTCAAAGTTTGGAAAAATCACAAATGAATTTTACCCTGAAGCAGATGGGACGACAAAAGGGTAACTTTCTGACTTTACATTTTCTCAAATAAAACTATAAACTATGATTCCAATGATTCAGATTTTTTATAGACCATGATAAATGATTATAGATAATGATAAATGTGAAATATTCCTAGGTATATCTTTCTGGAGTATGCGTCTCCTAACCAGGCTCTGGAAGCTGTTAAGAATGCAGATGGCTACAAGCTGGACAAACAGCACACATTCAGAGTCAATTTGTTCACCGATTTTGATAAGTATGTTTTCAGAGGGTTTCATATGATTGAAAGATTGGAACTGGTTATGACTGGCTTATGACTGTTTTTTTTTTTTTTTTGCGAGCTGAAAAATATGTAGCATTCTGTTACTATACAAATATTAAGGTTTACTAGTGGTTCAGATTTTACGGACTGTTTATCTGTGTGTTTTTCAGGTACATGAATATCTGTGACCAGTGGGAAACCCCTGAAAAACAGCCATTTAAAGACCTTGTACATACTTCTTTATTTGAAAAAAAACAAAAGAAAAAAAACATTTATCTGTGCCTGCATTGTCTAATATATATAAAAAAACTTGGTATTGTAAAGCACCAGGAATGAGACATTTCAAGATTATTGGACTATGGGTGTGCAAGTTTGGCTTTTTCTGTTTTTGTTTTGTTTTTTTCAATTTTCTAATGACATTGGCATTACATCATTTTCTGTCTTTGTTTACCAGGGCAACATGAGGCACTGGCTTGAGGATCCAGACTGTCGTGATCAATACAGTGTCATTTATGAATCAGGAGAGCGAACTGCCATATTTTCCAGTGACCCGAAGGAGCCGATCCTAGATGAAGAGAGAGCTGTGAGCACATTTCCTTTAAAACAAACTTGTTTCAGGGTTATTTTAGCATTATTTACTATTAAATAATGAATATAAACTAATTTACTTAGTGTTGTTTTAACTATTTTACATCGCTTCAGTGATAGTATTATTAGTATTATTTATATGCTGAAATATTTTTAATATTTAGAATTTGCATATTTTCAGAATGTTTATATTTGAATGTTGAATGTTTATATTTTTTATCTAACTTAATATTTTTATTTCAGTTTTAGTAGTTTTAGCACTTAAACTACATTTTGTTTTTTATTTGTTTTTGTTTATTTTTAGATTAACTTTATTAAATCTAATATTTACTTCATTTTGGTTTATTTAAATTAACAAAAACATTTGTTTTAACATTTAATTAACAGTAACAAAATTAGCAATAACAAAACTGCTTTGCTTTAAACTTGTATGTATTTAAAACCTTTTTTGTTGGTTTGTTTGTTTTTTAAAGATTTGATATTTGCTCTACAAGTTTTTATCTAGACAATGATTGGTGGAATAGTAATGTTCAAGTTGCTAATTCACAGAGTTTTATTACAACTATTTAAATTGAAACACTTTTTGATCACTAATTAATTTGTAATTAATAATTACAAGCCTTTTATCATGTCATTCTACCAAGCAAATAAATGCGGTATAATCCTTACATTATTAACTGTGTTGGATCTTTCTTACAGCGCTGGACAGAGACTTACGTCCGCTGGTCACCCAAAGGGACGTATCTGGCCACCTTTCACCAGAGAGGAATTGCGTTGTGGGGTGGAGAGAAGTTCAAGCAGATTCAGAGATTCAGCCACCAGGGCGTCTCTCTCATTGACTTCTCCCCATGCGAGAGGTAAACACCTGAGAAAGAGAGCGAGAGCAGCTATGCATGAGTTATGCACGTGAATAAGCCATTACAGAGTTATGAATGTGAATAACACGTTGAAAATGTCCGTCAGGTATGTGGTGACTTTCAGCCCGCTGATGGACACTAAAGAGGACCCTCAGGCCATCATCATCTGGGACATCCTGACCGGACAGAAAAAACGTGGCTTCCACTGTGAGAGTTCGGCACACTGGCCTATTTTTAAGTGAGTTTTTAACCCTTTGTTTGTTTGTGCTCATGTACCTTTCACTCAGGTAATACACATTTCTAAATTGATTTTCTCACAGATGGAGTCAAGATGGAAAGTTCTTTGCCAGAATGACACAAGACACTCTGAGCATCTATGAAACCCCAGTAAGACTCTCTTTGATTACTATGTAGTTTTTGCATTTACTCTTGTATTTTTTATTAATACACACATGGATAGGTTAGTATAGTCTATTTCTTTAGTCTTAAATCTTTAGCCTTAAATTTTTTTTTTTTTTTAATTCTAAATTATTTATTTAAACTTTCCTTTAACTCCATGTTTAGCTCCATGTATCTCTGTACTTGTGTTCTGTGTAGCACCTAGGAGGTCTAGGAGGAACGTTGTTTCACCTCACTGTGTACTGCATCTGCTATATACGGTTGAAGTGACAATAAAGCTTCTTTGACTTTGACGTTAATACCTTTGTTAATTTCTTCCAGTCAATGGGTCTGCTAGATAAGAAGAGTTTGAAAATAAGCGGAATCAAGTAAGTCTTAACTAACCTATGCAGAATTGTATAAAAGCATAATTCAATGCAATGTTATTTTAATATGTCTGTATAGTTTTTATATTGTTTTTATTTCAGTTTTTATTATTTTGGAAATAGAACCTAATGAAGAAGAGAAATGTTTGCACTAGCTGAAACAAATGTGTGTTTTATTTATTTATTTTTTTTTGTTTAGTTAATTTATTTTTTAAGTAAAATTTTTTTTTATGGTTTTAGGGTCTGTTTTAGTTAACTGTAAGTCTGATTTCATCCCAATTAAATTTGCACAGAATAGTAAATAACTACAGACCTTTTTCCTGAGTAAACTATGAGCATCACCATTACAAGTTTTAACTTCCGATCGGATGCTTTTCTGTTCCGGTCTACATAGGAACTCATGCAAATAGTGCCACTCTGTTTTTATTGTATCTAATGTCGGCAGCTTCGTTTCATCTACACACTCATTACACTTCGAGGAGTAAGGCACTGACAAATGACAGTCATTATGACACTGTAAAGAGATGGCGCTATAGATCCATGTGCTTTTTTAAAACATTTTAATAGGTTTAACATTAGATTATAAGCTTGTAATAAAGTCTAATTCTACTAGAAACACTGGAGACCGGCAATGCAATGCATTGTTCCGGTTAAGAGTCAGACTCCCACATTCAGGAAAAACGTCTACAAGAGCAACTCTTGAGTGTTAACAGGAATTATTCAACAGTCAAATTATTGTAAAGTGCAACCCAAAAAAATATTTTTTTTCTCTACGACAGAGATTTTTCTTGGTCCCCGGGAGACAACATTATTGCTTTTTGGGTCCCTGAAGACAAGGACATTCCAGCCAGGGTGACGCTCATGCAGTTCCCATCCCGTTTAGAGATTCGGGTGCGGAATCTTTTCAACGTGGTGGACTGCAAGCTTCACTGGCAACGGCAGGGTGACTACTTGTGTGTAAAGGTGGACCGAACACCCAGAGGGACACAGGTGTGTGTGTGTTTGTAGAAAGTCTTTATAAGGCTTTATCACCTGTCTTCATATTTCCCCTATTTGTTTTCTGCTATTCAATAGGGTGTCGTCACAAACTTTGAGATTTTCCGCATGAGAGAGAAACAGGTTCCTGTTGATGTGGTAGAGATGAAAGGTAACTAAGACCTTAAATCGACCTTAAAGAGCATTTCATAGTATATTGTACTAAATATAACATCTTTATTAGAAAGCATCATTGCATTTGCCTGGGAGCCCAACGGCAGTAAGTTTGCAGTACTACATGGAGAATCACCCAGAATAAACGCCTCCTTTTACCATGTGAAAAGCAACGGCAAGATTGATCTCATCAGTAAGTGCCAATCTTTTTTCACTTAAATTTTAGTTTTTATAAATTAAATCTGTCAGTATATTTAATACTATATAAATCCTAATGAATTTGGTATTTAAAAAAATCCTTCTGAATATTCTGTGATTTTCCAGAGATGTTTGATAAGCAGCAAGCCAACAGTATCTTTTGGAGTCCTCAAGGCCAGTTCATGGTACTGGCAGGACTGCGGAGGCTAGTTTATATTTTATATTATATTTATTATACTATATTTAAATTGCAAATTCAAAAGTTTGGTGTTTTTGTAAGACTTTTTTTGTTTTTGACGGAAGTCTCAAACTCATTGATATGTGATCTAAAATACAGTAAACAATTCAGCTTCATTATTCCTGTCTTCAGTGTCACATGATTCTTCAAAAATCATAATACGCTGATATTTATTGCTTGGCTCATACTGGTGATATTTCTCTTTTTTCTGTACAGTATGAATGGAGCTCTTGCATTTGTGGACACGTCGGATTGTACCATTATGTATATCGCAGAGCATTACATGGCTTCTGATGTGGAATGGGACCCTACAGGCAGATATGTGGTGACTTCTGTTTCCTGGTGGAGCCACAAGGTAATATGACGTTCATTTTCTTAAGTTACTTTATGTTTATCCTCATAAAGCTTTTTTTTATTTGCTGGTCATACATTTATGTACTTTGCATACAGGTGGACAATGCATACTGGCTTTGGACATTCCAGGGACGTCTTCTGCAAAAGAACAACAAAGACCGATTCTGCCAGTTGCTATGGAGACCACGCCCTCCTATATTACTCAGTCAAGAGCAAATAAAGGTGACAGCCTTTTTTACTGTTCACATTTGTAACATCTACACACTATTTTGTATTATAAGAGCCTCACACATAAATATTTTACCTTGGAGGTCTTCCTTATTTTAACAGGCAATTAAGAAGGACCTCAAGAAGTACTCAAAAATCTTTGAGCAAAAGGACAGACTGAGCCAGTCTAAAGCTTCTAAGGTCAGTGTTTTTTCCTTCGTAGTTTGTAATGACTGAGTGAAGGTGTTTAGAATGAGATATAAAAATCAATTCAACAGAAATATCTTTAATAGAAAATTTAACTAATTACATTGACATGTTTGTCTTTTTTAAATTTAATTAATTATCCATCCATATATACATATAAATATCTTCAAGAAACAGCTAAAAACAACTCTCTTCCAATTACACTTGACACTTGAAAAGGAGAGAAGTTCACTTAGTCTGAGGACTTGAGAACCAAAATTGTGGAAAAATATCAACAATCTCAAGGTTACAAGTCCATCTCCAGAGATCTAGATTTGCCTTTGTCCACAGTGCGTAACATTATCAAGAAGTTTGCAACCCATGGCACTGTATCTCCCTGGGCATGGACGGAAGAGAACAATTGATGACAGTTTGCAATGCAGGATAGTCCGAATGGTGGATAAGCAGCCCCAAACAAGTTCCAAAGAAATCCAAGCTGTCCTTCAGGCTCAGGGAGCATCAGTGTCAGCGCGAACTATCCGTTTAAATGAAATGAAACGCTACGGCAGGAGACCCAGGAGGACCCCACTGCTGACACAGAGACATAAATAAGCAAGACTACAGTTTGCCAAAATGTACTTGAGTAAGCCAAAATCCTTCTGGAAAAACGTCTTGGACAGATGAGACCAAGATAGAGCTTTTTGGTAAAGCACATCATTCTGCTGTTTACCGAAAACAGAATGAGGCCTACAAAGAAAAGAACACAGTACCTACAGTCAAATATGGTGGAGGTTCAAAGATGTTTTGGGGTTGTTTTGCTGCCTCTGGCACTGGGTGCCTTTACTTTGTGCAAGGCATCATGAAATCTGAGGATTACCAAAGGATTTTGGGTCGCAGTGTAGGGCCCAGTGTGAAAGCTGGGTTTGCGTCTGAGATCTTGGGTCTTCCAGCAGGACAATGACTCCAAACATACTTCAAAAAGCAACCAGAAATGGATGGCAACAAAGCGCTGGAGAGTTCTGAAGTAGCCAGCAATGTAGCCAATAATTTTGTCCAGCCCATTTTTTGAGTTTTGTGTGACATTATGTCAAATTAGCTTTTTTTCCTCCCTTTTTTTGTTTTGTTCCAATACACACAATAGGAATAAACGTGTATAGCAAAACATGTGTTAATGTGCGTATGTGTTATATACACATACGCACACATTAACATTTAGTCGTTTAGCAAAAGTTTTCATCCACAGCAACTTAATAACATTGAATGTTACAATGTTTCTGCAATGCTCAATGCAGGAGTTAGTGGATAAGCGTCGTTTGATGATGGAAGAATACAGGCGGTACAAAGACAGTGCCATTCAGCTTTACAACCAACAGAGGGAGCTGCGCCTTCAGCTCAGAGGAGGTAAGAAACACTGCCCTTTCTTACTTTTTTCCCCTTATTCTTTTTCTTCATCCTCATACTCTAACACGCATTTCCATCAGTTATTCATTGAATTATTATCTCTCAGGTGTGGACACAGATGAGCTGGACAGTAATGTGGAGGACTGGGAAGAGGAAACCATCGAGTTCTTTATCGGTGAAGACATCATTAATCTTGGAGACCTGGAGTAGATGTACACGGAAGGCACTGTTGTTTCCATCTGTGAGAGAAAATACTCACCCCTCAGAGAGTGCCACAGGTCCTTTACAAGTGCTTTGTATGAGGGACACACTAAGTATGCTTACATGCACAGTTGTAATCAAGCTGGGTTGAGCAAAAAGTGCATAATCAAATATTTAAAGTATGAAATACTTTGCACAACTGGGCTGATATGATTTCCGTCTAACTAAAATCATTTACAAGACATTACAAATTATTTGGTCTGACTAAAATCAAAAAGCATATAAACACACTTGATGATTCATATTCAATATATATTCTTGCTGATAAGGGATGTTGTTTGATTCTAATACGAATTTTAAGCAAGAGCTCATATTCTTCATAACCTCCCTTCATACAATTTTCCTGAAGGAATAAGGAGTAAAAGGCAGTGGTTTATCATATGCTGTTCCTACCGACAGAGCAAGATACTTCTCAACCACTGGTACTCTTTTGTGGGTTATCATTTCGCAAAAGAAAACTTGTCTGATTCAAGAGAGATTTTTTTTTTGTATTGTGGACTGGTCTTTTGTATGAGAACATTTTGTTTAATAGTGAAATCGTTTATAATGCATTTTTTCCCACCATCATTCCAATGGAAATACACATAGTCTTCATGGAAACTTCAGTCGTGGCTTGGCATGCAGATGTGCTGCAGTATCAGGAGGAACAATGTCAAATCCAAGCTGCCCTTAATTAAAAAAATATTTTTAAATTATGAGGGAATTTTAATATAGTAAAAACATTACAACATTTGTTAGGCAAGTATAATTTATGGCATTAGCAAGAATGAGTCTTTCACAAGTACCATCACATTTTTAATATGAACATTTTCTTTTGTTTTATTTAATTTGCATAAAGTTTAATTTTTCTTGAATTTCCCACAAACTCCATACTAACCTACAAGACTGTGTATGTTTAGTCATATAATAAATGTAAATGACTTGGTGTTTCTCCTTTGGTGTAATATTTTGAAAACTTTAATTGTGTTTGTTATGTGCCCTCCATCAAGTAGCTACCTTTTTCAGCATAACTTAATGCACCAAGCTTCCGGTGACTTGCAGCTGCTAATAAATGAAGAAAGGAAGAAAGAAAGGAAAATAGACCCTGGACCACAAAACCAGTCATAAGTAGCACAGGTATATTTGTAGCAATAGCCAACATAACATTGGGTCAAAATGTTTTTTGTTTTTTTCTTTTATGCCAACAGTCATCAGGATATTAAGTAAAGATCATGTTCAGTTAAAAAATGTAGTAAATTTCCTACCATGAATATATCGAAACTTAATTTTTGATTAGTTGTACAGTATGCAGTTGAACTCCATTTGGGCAAATCTAATGGCTGTTTTCACTATTTATTTATTTATTGCACCTTCAGAATTCAGATTTTCAAATAGTTGTATCTTAGCCAAATATTGTCATATCCTAACAAACAATACATTAAAGGTTTCAGATTATATACATCTCTTGCAAACAAATACCCTTCTAAAACTATTAAAAGGTCCATAATAAAATAAACCAAGAGAGCACATGCGAGCAAATTATCATAAGAAAATTATGACAAATATATTAATTGGGCTGACTCATTTTGGCATAAAAACCTGCCTGTGTAACCGAGTGTGTACTTCTCTCCATAGCAACAGTTTCCTCGAGCCAGAGTGGTTGACTGGTTTAAAGAGGCACAAACACAGTTTAACCTTTTTTTTAAACCTCGTTTACTCCGAAGTAAACCATATGAGGATGGCTATGGTTTGGACTGATGAAAATACTCTTTTAGCTTCTCTTGAGAGCATGGGTTGACACAGTCCCAGTATGGTTAGGAGCGCGTCGGGTAGTTTATTGGCACCTCTAGGGGTTTTATCACCGTCAACAACAGTCCGCTGGTGACTTCAGGACCTCCACAGGGGCCAGCACAGAGTCCTGCCTCAGAATGAGATTACCCAGCCACCAAGAAGATTAACTAACCCACGGTAAATCACCAGGCTATATTCTAGCGTGGCTCTACCCGAGGCGTATTTTGATCTTGTCTGTTAAAACTGGCTTTGATACAGCACAAGGTTGAAGTAACTTGGGAATAAAAGGATGAAGGATTTGCCAGGGGAGTGGAAGGACCATCAGCTCACGGTAGGCTGTCGATCTTTTATTAATGCACCAATAGTAAGGTTAAACACCTGTCACTTGAACGCGCCAAGATTACTTGGGCGAAAATTGACATGCTTCTCAGAGATAAATAAGTCACTGCATAGGCAGACTGAGGCTAGTTTTCACATTTGTAGTTAATATTCTCAGAGTTTTTGTATGTTTTGATAGTCTTTGCATACAAACACATTAAAATCATGGCTATAAAAAATATCATATGAAAAGACTGTTATTTAATGCATTGTCCTTTCTGTATGGGGCAAGTTGTCAAACGGAAACCATAGTGTTTATTGACAAAATAATTAATAAAACCACAAGGAAGAAAAATGGTTCCCGGTTTCCACACAAATATGAAACAGCAAAATTGTTTTCAACATTGCTAAAGAGTATCATAGCACTGCTATAGCAGTGTGATTTCTGGAGGACTTGGAGTAACTGTTGCTGAAAATTCAGCTTTGACTTAGGGAATAAATTACATTGCTATTTAAATATATATATATAAATAAAAATGTAAAATTATTTTAAATAATAATCATATTTTCACAAAACTACTAATTTTACTTATTAAATAAATTCTTATTAGATAATTGCAGTCTTGGTAACTTTCTTTAAAAACGTTAAAAAAAAATCTCACCAACTTGCTGTGCAAAAATATTAATTGTTTAATTGTAAGAGATTGTAATTCATTATAATATAAACCACATGACAACTTGCCCTGACCTGACATAACCTTTTCCTGAGTTCAACCTTTTAGTTTCAATTGATACTTATTAAAGAAAAAATTGGTGCAGTATATCTCAGCCTTACTGAACTTCTTCCAAATGTGACATCAAGCCCCAGTCTCCTACAGTGGTTAACAGATCAGCTGTTCTTATAGATTCAACTAATAGTGTGAAGACAGATTTATTTGAAGTTTTTCTAAAAAATGATGAACACCGATTTAAGGTTGCTCTGCGCATCCGGCCACTGAATGATGCAGAGATGGAGGAGGGTGCAACCACAGTGGCTCACAAGATTGACAATCAGGTAACGGCAAAAAACAACAAACAAAAACATGTCCAGCAGTACTTATTATTCCCTGATGAAATAATTGTAAATGATTTATTCTATGACTTTTGACTTAAAACCTAGTTATAAAGATATAGCCATGTGAAAAAAAACACTATATATTTGTGTAAATATTAACAATTTTGGAAACATATGTTAACATGCACAACCCCTGGTGAAGAATCTATTGCAGAACCTGTCATGATGAATAATGGTCTAAAGCCCTAATCCTTCTTTCAACTTCAGTAAATCCTGTTTACAGTCAGTAAATAAGGTTTACTGTCTTCTTTACTTACGCTTGATGTCTTGGGATTCTCAAAGGCAAAGAAGCATGCTGCAGTCTTTGTGTGCATATTTTTAAAATTCCAAACCACATCAATCTTGCTTATTAGGAAGGATGTACCTTACAAACACCTTATGATGAAGAAAAGATGACACTTAAAAATGACAAAAGACTGCGTCATTCTAGAGGTTTGCCAAAAAGGAAAGGTGCAAATTAAGTGCAAAAAGACTTTAGTCAGGTGTCTCCAGACGTAGGTGTCAGGTTCTCCGAGACTTTTCTAAGGGAAGGAGGTTGAAATACAACCACCATTTAATAAGAATCCAGGTCCAAAAGCACAAGAAAGATTTTTCTTGAAATGTACACAAGTTAAAGTGTTACTCCACCCCAAAGTGAAAGTTTTGTCATTGATCACCCCCATGTCGTTCCGGTAAAAGCTTTGTTCATTCTCGGAACACAATTTTTAAGATATTTTAGATGAAAATTCCAGAGACTTGTGACTGTCCCATTGGCTGTCAAGTAAAATACACTGTCAAGGTCCATAAAAGTATGAAAGACATCGTCAGAATAGTCCATCTGCCATCAGTGGTTCAACCGTAACGTTATGAAGTGATGAAAATAATTTTTGTATGGAAAGAAAACTAAAATAACAATTATATTCAACAATTCAGCACCACAGTATCACCAAAATATCTTAAATTGTGTTCCAAAGACGAACTATCTTTTACTTTCAAAAACTAAAAAAAACTGTTTTATGTTTAGTCATTGCAGACTTTATTTAATATTTGGAGTTAATCCTCATGTCTAATTACTCCTTCTGATATCTTCAGATGGTGGTGTTGATGGACCCCTGTGAAGACTCTGACAATGTCCTGAGGGCCAACCGCTCACGTGAAAAAACATACATGTTTGATGTGGCGTTCGATTATACTGCCACCCAGGTGTGTAGTAGTGCTGCTCTCCCACACAAAAGAATTAAAACGTTAGTAAGTCAAGGGATCCTTGATCATCATCCTACATGGAATTTTATGAGCAGCTTCTTGAATCAAAGTCTTTAGTTTGAAGATTATTTTTGTGTTAATTGTCAAATAAAGGTTTTAAAAGATTCAGCATGATCAAAGTTCAAGACCGAAATGTTACTTACTTTTCTTAATTTCAGGAAGATGTTTATTTGGCAACAACAAAAAATCTCATTGATGGCGTGATTGCTGGTTATAATGCCACAGTCTTTGCATATGGACCTACAGGTAATGCTGATGTGAAGTTTTCTGTTTAGTGTTTGTATAGAAATTCGCGTACTGTATATTTCAATACCCTGCAAAATGATGATCCTAAATAAAAATTCTTAGCTAAAACAGAACATTCTGAGCCCAATGGGATAAAAATTGAAATTGCTCATTTTAATTTGATCACAGACAATTCACCATTGATTGGGGCAGTAAATTACCACTTACCTCCACAGATCAGACATCAGCCAAATTAAGCATATTAATAAGCAAAGAAAGTAAACTAACCAAAATATCCATGTTCACTTTTCTGCTTCATTTTTTCATTTCTTTTTTTTAGGAGCTGGGAAGACGTACACTATGTTAGGGTTAGATTCTGAGCCGGGCATCTACATCCGAACACTCAATGATCTCTTCAGTACCATTGAAGACAGCACTGAAGATTTGGATTGCAGTGTTTATATGTCATATATAGAAGTCAGTCTAATTGTTTGTAGATATTCAAAATTATATTGCATCAGGTTTGTT
Organism: Enteromius mattozi; assembly: GCA_032359235.1. Classification (NCBI taxonomy): domain Eukaryota; kingdom Metazoa; phylum Chordata; class Actinopteri; order Cypriniformes; family Cyprinidae; genus Enteromius; species Enteromius mattozi. The sequence goes on along the minus strand of JAUMHE010000001.1, from coordinate 587,705 downwards.
ACTGTCTGTCTGGAACTTTAGAAATGGAGTGCATCCTAAATGTATTAAACACTAATCAACTTGTTCGCAGATTTATAATGAGATGATCCGAGATCTGTTAAATCCATCTTCTGGATACCTTGAGCTGCGAGAGGATGCTAAAGGGGAAATACGAATTGCAGGCATCACTGAATTCTCTACATGTAATGCTAAAGAGGTACACAAATTCATTGCAGTTGATGTCCACCTTTGCCTGTCTACTCCTTATAATGTCTCCAAAAAAGGATGATGTCCTTCTGTTGTTTGCCTCTGACTTCAGATAATGACTCTTTTGACCAAAGGAAATAAACAGAGGACTCAGGAGTCAACAGCTGCTAACAAAACATCATCTCGCTCTCATGCTATACTTCAGGCGAGAACACACACACTAACCGTGTACATGACCTCAAACTGGCACATTGTCGCCTGAGTGTTTGTCTCCTGCTTTGTCTTCTCCACAGGTGACAGTCAAGCAAAAGAGCCGTGTAAAGGATATCAACGAGGAGGTCAGGGTGGGAAAGCTATTCATGGTAGACTTGGCAGGAACTGAGCGAGCATCACAGGTATGTGGTGTTTGTGTTTGTGTGCTGAATTGGAAATGCAAACTTTCAAATTCCTCAGGGATGCCAGATTTTATAGTTTAGCACCCTTTCTCATCTTTCACCGAAATGAATATTTAAGCTCTTCTGTCCTTCATTATTCATATGCATATAATCTGAGACTGATGAAGGAATTTGAGCATGTTGCATCTTATGTGGCAGCCAAAACTTCACCCTTCATTAAATTCGGACATTCTTACATACAACGCCAAGAGTCATAAGTCAAGTTCTAAAGCACATATTCTTTTCTTTCAGACTCAAAACAGAGGAATGAGAATGAAGGAAGGCGCGCATATAAACCGTTCCCTGTTAGCACTGGCCAACTGCATCAATGCCTTGAGTGAGAAGGGTGGGAAAGGAGCTCAGTTTGTCAACTACAGGGACAGCAAACTTACTCGACTTCTTAAGGTTAGCAAAATCTACAAAAGCTTATTTCCACCACTGAATCTAAAGCATGTGACTTTTTATTTCACAATTTTTCCTAACAATTTTGAGTTCATATCTTATAAATATTTCTTTTTCAGAATTTCGAGATATGAACTCAAAATTGCTGGAAATTAGTCAAATATATATATATTACATATATATATATATATATATATATTTTTTTTTTTTTTTTTTTGTTTGTTTTTTTTTCCCAGTAAGCTTAACTCTGACTTGTAAATTGTAAGCAAGAACAGTCCAAATTGTAAGATAAAATGTTATTATTTTCACAGAATTGTAAGTTTATAGTCTTAGAACTTAGAAGTATATATAAAGCGAAAAAGTCAACTCCTTAATTAATAAGAAAGCTCACAGTTGCAATATGCTTTGATGTGGATTTCAGGATGCTTTAGGAGGAAACAGTCGCACAGTGATGATAACCCATATCAGTCCTGCCAGCTCCAACTTTGAAGAGTCAAGAAATACGCTGGTCTATGCTGACAAAGCTAAAAATATAAGAACCAAGGTAAACACATACTTAATAGTATTTAGAATAGTCTAGAACCAGATGATTATAATAAACCAGTTACTTGACAAAAATAACAACTGAAGAGGTATTACACAAAAATAGAGTCAATTAAGTAAGTTTAGGTTTATGAGGAATTTAAACATTCTTTTATGCTTACCAAGTTATTGTGAAAAAATATTACAATTGAAAACAGCTCTGTTCAATGTTATATATTTTTAAAACAGTTTATTTCTGTGGCAAAGCTGAATTTTCATCAGCCATTACTCTACACTCTTCAGTGTCACATGATCTTTAAGAAATCATTCTAGTGTTCTGATTCGCTGTACAAGAATGATTTCTTACTATTAATGTTACTAATGTTGAAAACTGCTGTGCTGCTTAATATTTGTGTAGACATTGTGATAGATTTTGTTTCAGGATTCTTTGTTAAATATAAACTTTTGAACTGTATTCCGCTGATAAGTTATTTATTACTATTGATTACTTTATTTTTTTTGAGATGCAGCCCAGGTCTCTCTCTCGCTATTCTGTTTTAAATTCTTCTAGGTGAAACGTAATTTGATGAATGTTTCATATCACCTGGCACAATATACACGCATTATTGCTGACCTGAGAAGTGAAATCGAGCGACTTCGTTCAAAGATTGACCAACAGAGTCAAGAGCAACAGAAAGGAGAGAAAGCAGACATTCGCGAAATTCAAGGTGTGTTCATTGTGTTTTAGAATTTGGGCACAATACAGTAGCTGACAAAAAATATTGAAATAAACCTTTTTATTAACACCAGGATTTTAACCTAAAATATCCTCAACATTTGAGTTAGACACCAATATTTAATAATTTTGAGTTTGTTTATATCCATAACTTCAAATAAGAGTAATATTATGAGATTATTTTTTAAAATAGCAGTAAAAAGCAGGCAGATTTTTTTATGATTGGCATCTGGTTTCTCTACATGGGCTGTTTTTAGCTGAGGTGCAGCAGTATAGACATGGTGAGATGGCTTTACTGCAGGAGCAGCTCTTGTCTGCCTTCAGGGAGCAGATGGAGATCAGACGCAGCCTCATGGAGCTGGAGAACTGCAATATGGAACTCCATATAGACACGTCTAGACATCTGCTCACCATCTCAGAGTACCCACTTAAACATACAGACAGAGTTTCAGTCTTCAGCAATGCTTTGAGACAGGGTTATTATAGTTGGGAGAGTTTATGCCAAAAATACCTATTTACTCATCTTTAAATTAATTACAATTATGCACATACACATACTGCATATAGGCAATACTCATTTTCAGCTAGTTTAACATTTACTAAAATAATTACAATTTAAAATAAAAAGTGTACAGATAACTTAATAAAATATTAATAAAATGTTATTAAGGATGCATTTTAAAATGTCCCTTTAATAACCCTTTTCTGTATTTTTAATAGTTTTAAAATGGTCAAGTGTTTCTGTTTTTTTGTCATTATCGCCTTATATCGTTTCCATTACTTAAACTTAAAAGTCTACACCATCACCATTATAATAAAAACCACTTGATATTTTGCAGAATGATTGAGAAATGAAAAAAATAAAAATAAAAAAAAATTTATGTAATAAAAAAATACCATACTCCTCAGTATACAGACTGTACTCCCTTATCCTAAATTGTACTATTTCAGCTTTTTCATATTTTCATCTTACATCAACCCTCTTTCTCTTTTCCTCATCTGGTAGCTGGGAACGTGATCGAGCATGTGCCCGGCGAGGGAGAGATGAGGTAACTACAGAGAAAACAGACAGAGACAAGGAAGAACAGCAAGGGAGTGGACCAGAGGAACCTCAGTATGTCACAGCAGCTCGGGAAGAGATCGGCCCACTACTGGCTGAACAGAGAAAGACAATGGAGCTCAAAGTAATTAAATTCATTATGTAATTTTTTGAATCAGAACAGCTAATGCACTTTTGACATGTGAAGCAGTGACAGAAGAATACTTCATATAAAACATGTCATTATATGACCTCATCTTTAATAGTGGCATTAATAAAAAATATATATATATTTTTCTTTCCCTATTTGTTTCTTCCCTTATTTCAGCGTGAATTGGAAGAAAAATTATTGATCATGAAACTGAAGTCATCTAAGATTGAAGAGTTGCTTCCTAAACGCATAAGTAACCGTGAGCAGAGAGACATTCTGACGTTGCTTTGTAAGGTTCATGAGCTGGCACTTGAAAAAACTGAAATCCAGTCAGCTGTTCTTTGCAAAGAAAATGTTCTCCGGACAAAAGACTTCATCATTCAGCGTCACGAGCAGCAGCGTACGCTCTGTGATGATATCATACACCAGCAGAAGGCTCTGATTGAAGGTTGTGGGTCACTGAAATGGAATCTGAGAGACCGATTATAGCATCTGATGTTTGATAAATAAGCATGATATAAAATATATATATATTCATTCTGTCCACAGATCAAGGGCTTTGTGTACCTGAGGAATTACAAGAGCTTTATTCACTGTACTTTAGTGAATTAAGTGATGGAAGTATCGACCAAATACTCAACCTTCATACTTTCACCACAAACCCCAGAGCTGTAAGTTCCCCTTCAGTCATTTCACTACGACGTTACATATGGGAACTCGCATGAGACACCAATTCACTTTGAGTGTATTAAAACACGCCAATGAAAATTGGCATGTGCTGATTGCATCCGGCTGCAGCTGATCACAGCGTGAGAATAAATGAGCAGCTGGTGCAGCGCATATTCAGATTTTCGCTTCTGAGCCTCACCTTTGAGTCCTGAAGAGACAAGCAAATCAAAAGAGTTCCTGTGGAGTTCACACTCTCTCTCCTGACCCTGCCCCTCCACGGTCGCTGCTCCGTCCGAGGCGGACACCAAACTGTCGGCTACGAAGGGGATCGGATTGGAGGTCCATGGTGCCCCGTCCGATTCTTCGAGGCTGGATGGTTGGTTTCTGGGGTCAAGGACCGCGGCACCCCCCCGATGCCTTTCTTCCCGGATGTGCACAAGGAGCTGAGCAGGTCGTGGCGGGCCCCTGACTCGCCCACGCCTCGGCTCCTTGCCCCTCGCCACCCTCCATAGCGGGGCAGCCAAGGGCTGCGTGGCGGTCCCCCAGGCTGAGCGCGCTGTCGCAGTGCATTTATGCCCGCGGGGCGCCGCCAGCTGGCAGGATCAGCTGCGTTTGTCCTCCAAAGCGTGTGAGCTCTGCCACCGCCCTGCACGCCATGTGCACGAGGGTGGTCCTGACCAAGGGCTTATGCAGGAACCTTGCACCGCAACCAACCTCGCCTATGGCTAAACCTGGCTCAGATGGCAGATGGCGACAAAGAGCGCTTTCTCAACGCTCCCATCTCCCAGGTCGGCCTATTCAGCGACACTGTCGAGGACTTGGACAGTTCTCGGCAGTCCAGAAGCAGACCGAGGCCATTAAACACATCTTGCCCCCCAAAAAATAGGGATACTAAAATACACCAAGTCCCCGGGTGCTCAGCCTCCACCTGCTTGTCGCCGAGGGCGCCCCCCTGCGGCTCCCAAAACCGCTCCGTCCCCCGCCGAGGCTCAAAAAAAAAAAAGAAAGGAGCGGACTGGCGGGCCGACGTCGAGCTGGCCGTCTTGGTTATGAAGGTAACCCTCATTCCCTAAAGGAGGGAACGGAGACGTTACATCCACTGCCACGACCCTGGGTCACGCTGTACACCGGGCTGTGGCTGAGCTTCTCAGCGAAAACCTGAATATGCGCTGCACCAGCTGCTCATTTATACTCATGCTTTGATCAGCGCATGCCAATTTTCATTGGCGTGTTTTAATACACTCAAAGTGGATTGGTATCTCATGCGAGTTCCCATATGTAACGTCTCCGTTCCCTCCTTCAGGAAATGAGGGTTACCTTCGTAACCAAGACGTTTCTATTTGATGTTTCTTTCTTTGTCTTTCTCATTTACCTTTCCCTTTTTACCTGTTTTTTTTTTTTAAATATACATTTCTTTACAAAAATTCAGGGTGAGCATGATTTTTTTAAAGAGTTCTCTTATGCTCAGCAAGGCTGCATTTTTTTATGAAAATACAGTAAAAACAGTAATATTGTGTTATTGGTATTGTAATATTATTGCAATTAACTAACGTCTATTATAATATGTTTTGAAAAATATCATTTATTTTTATCAGTCATTTTATCAGCCACAGTTTCCAGTGTCATGTAATCCTTCAGAAATCTAATGGTTTGGTGCTCAAGAAACATTTCTTATTATTATCTATGTTGAAAACAATTGATGATTTTAGCATGATTTTAAATCTTTTTACTGTCACTTTTGAACAATTAAAAGCATCCTTGCTGAATTAAAGTTTTCATTTCTTTTAAAAATAAAGAAAAAATCATACTTATTTCAAACTGTTGAACAGTACTTTATTGATTTATTTCTGTTTCTACAGGATAACACTCTTATGATTATGGCCAGCCAAATGAGACTGGATGTGATCTCCGATTTAGCAGAGATAGATAAAACACAGCAGGTCAACAGGAAGTTCAGTCCTTTAAATAAACATCCCTGTGATTCTTCTTCCTCTGGGCTGGATTATGACAGGTAAAGTATGTAAAGAGAAACATAGACTGCCATGTTCATCTGGAATATAGTATGCTTTCATCATTTTTTATGTTTTTTGTCTTCCTTCTAACAGCGACAGTAAAACAGTTTTCAAATCACTGACTAAACTTAAGCCACAGAGACGGCAGCACTTATCTTCTAGCACAACTCTTTCAATGAAGGTAAACACACAGAAGCGCGCATAGACACCGAGCCATCCTGACTGACTGAATCATCTCATCTTTTACCATGTAAACAAATGACTTGACATGAGATAGTCTTACAAGACAAACTTTTGACTATCAGAACGAAAGTGTCAGTAAATAAAATCAGTTGAACATGAACTCAGCTTGATGTAACTGTACATCTATTTTGTAAACAGACTACAATTGATTTTGGTCAGTTTTGTGAAGTTTATTATGTGGCTGACTGTCTTTGAGCAGGTTTGTGCTGTTAAGGGATCGACTCCTGTATGTCCTACTGAAGCTGTGAGTCCAGACACTCTGAGGGAAATTGTGAGTGACACCAAGAGCATCTCAGTCATTGCAGCAAAACGTCGCTCACATCTAGCAAAGGAGACCAACTCCAGAGTGGCCGGTCTGGCTTTGGCCGCAGGGCTCAAGTCCTCAGTGAGCATGGACAGTCTAGTTTCAACTTTGGCAGATGAGTCGACTGAGGTCAAAAGAAACCCCCCAAGACATGGAGGCAGGTCCCAGTCAAAACAAGACTTAAAGACATCGGAGGGCAGAATGGGGCTCTCTGAGAGACACCAGCGCAAGAAACGGTCCAGATCATTTGAAGCAAGCAAAAGGGTATGAGCACATCTATGTGTAGGCTACCTATTTTTCTGTTGTTTCAGTGAGTTTAGATTTTGCTAAATATATACTAATGTTCAAAAGTTTTGGATTTTTTTGTTGTTGTTGTTTTTTTAAGAAATTAATACTTTAATTCAGCAAGAATGCATTCAAGTAATGAAAAGTGACCCACTGGTGCTTTTTAAAAAAGCTGTAAAAAAGCATCAAGTTGTCAATGGCTTAATTTGATCTGTTCATACCACAGCAGGTACAAAAACCAAGACAGAACGCTTCCAGATATCCAGCTTTGGAGAGCATCTCAGACAACCGGCTTGTGAGACCAGCTTTAAACGTGATCCAGCCACTCAACAGTGGTGCTGGAAACCCTGCAACACCCCCAGTAGCTAAAGTCAAAAACCCTGTCTCTCACTTTACAGGTACAGAACTATAATCTTTTCAGTTTCACTGCTTTATACTCCAAATTCAAGCAAAATAGTTATTTAGATTAGCATTTGGAAGAATAGAAATTAGAACTTCTCTGTTATCATCATTTAGATTTTCTGGGGGGTTTTTATATGGGTGCCAAATTCAGAATGTGTCTGTGATGAATCAGAGGACATTGGATCCACAAGCAGGCTTTTATTAACACAACGGGCAGACAGAGTCGAGAGCACAGCAAACAAACACAACGTAGGCAATCCAATAACAAATCCAAAGTCCAGGCAATAGGTCGGGGTATCCCGCAAGAGTATAACAAATCCAAAGTCCAGGCAATAGGTTGGGGTATCCAGCAAGGGTCGGCTGGAGAGAGCCACAGAGGCTGAGTTCGTTACAGTGTCGCTTTCATGACATAGATGTAAATTGTGCCTAAAAATTAGCCAATTTTGATATATTTTCTGTATTAATTTAGGAGAAGTACAGCTTGAGAAGTTAGAGATCAGGGGAACACCACCCAGCACCATCCATCACAAACACTCAGATATCAAACGAGGACAGGCAACCCACAAACGACAGCGAGGTGAGGGTTTTTCTTGCTATTCAGCTGTGTTCTTTTATTTTTAATAGTGAAATGAAGTTGGCAGGTTGTGGATTTTTTTGTATTCCAAGCCAAGTTAACAAAATGTTTTTTAGGACCAGGAGATGTTTCTTACTCCAGCAATCTCCTACAGCAACCAGGCAATTACAAGAAGTCCACCACCGAAAATCCTAGACAAAAAGGAATGGCAGATGTTAACAGAAAGAATGAAGCACGGCAAAAAAACAAATATACTGTAAAAAAGTCATATGTCTGAGTTTTTGTTTTTTTTTTTTAAATTCTTGTACAAGAGAATATGATCTTTTTTGCACTAAAATTTACAGCTGAGACTAAGGTGTGAAATTAATTTAATGTTATTTCAGAATATTTTTGTGTTGAAAATCTTGTAATCCAAAAAAGTTAAGTAGAAATTTTATACTGTTTGTCTGCTTTGAAACAAACATTTTTTGATTATTCAGATTTTAAGCAAATTTATTTGAAAAAAGCTATGCATTGAAATAATCATACTTATAAACTTGGATATAAAGCATATTTCAGAATGGCTACATTTTTGTAAATGCATGCAACACTGATTAGTTGATTATGTTTTCTTGCATTTAATAAATGAATAATAGATTATTTATAATAAATAAATTAATGAATTATACAAATTTCAAGCGTGAAAGCCCATATTTGTTTCTCCAGGGTGGGTTGTCCATGTAATAACTGCTGTGAGTCACTTTGGATAGGCCTAAAAGTCCATTAAACTGACACAAGCACAAACTGATCCTTGATCAACCTTAATAAAAGTGTGTCTGGTGTTGAACATCAGGTTACATCACTGTTTAATGATGTACTGTATCAATAACTATTGGATAAATAATTAAAATTTGCATATTACATTGGAAAAGATGACTATATCATAGCATGTTGTCTAAACCTTTTAGCACATCATGTTTTTCTGTCTCCTGAATGATGCATTCTCATATATTAAAATAGGACAAGTTAAACAAGATGTGGCTTTAATTAACAATCACTTACAATAAAACAGCCACAATATTATAACCATATCTGATATGGTTTGACAAAAAACAAGGAAACCAAATAGCGCCTGACGGCAGTCACGTGGTGCAAGTCGTAACTCTCAGAACACTCCGAGTTCAAAGTTTTATATTATGAATTTAGGAGCAAGTGAGGGCTTAGAAACACATAATTTAGATTATAATTTAGAGTATAATGTCACGTGTTCATCTCGGAATTACGACATGACATGAAGGCAGCTTTAATTTACACACAGTACGGTAATTTACAGGAGTGACTCATGAAAACGTTAAGAACTAATAAAAGCATTCATGGAAATCTCATGTGAAAGTGTGAGAGAGCCACTCACAAACGCATGTCTATATGTGACCCTGGACCACAAAACCACTCACAAGTTATGGATATATTTGTAGCAATAGCCAACAATACAATGTATATGGGTCAAAATTATTGATTTTTTTTTTTATGCCAAAAATCAGGATATTAAGTAAAGATCATGTTCCATTCAGATTTTGTAAATGTTCTACCATAAATACATCACTTAATTTATGATAAGGACTGAAGACTTCATTTGGACAACTTTAAAGGAGATTTTCTCAATATTTCTACATTTTTCACATGTTGTTTTGGTAACGTAGCCATCAGCAGGCTTAACACAGATATGAGCTGTGCGTCATCTTAAGGTTTTATATCCAGTTACTGTAGTGGAGCTGCTCCTGTCAGTTTTGCATGTTTTGCGAGACTCAAATGTTCCGCTCTCCACCCAAATATAAAAGCTGCTGTCGGTTAAAGAAGATTTGAGAGATGAACTCAGGCTTGACTCCCATTGCACGTTCTTACTGACAGTATTTGAGAAGCTTAGCTGCAGTGTGAACGGGACATTTATTCAAGACTCACAAATGTAAGTTAATGCAGTTGTCAATCCCAATGGGGAAATATAAACCATACCATAGCACTTATAAAGAAATAATCGATTAAAAAAGGGAACAAAAGATAAAAATAGGCTACTGAGATACAAAA
>JAUMHE010000001.1:544236-562208 GCA_032359235.1 Enteromius mattozi | reverse complement strand
CATGATGTAGTAGTTTATTATAAGTTCTCTTGAAAAAAGTAATGTGCTCCTCTGTGACACATAAGGCTTTTATGCTAATCTACATTCAACAATACATACTTTGCAGTGCCAAGACAAGAGGAACCTATACACAAGACACCTCACACACTTGTCTATATTGCAGAAAACATTCCTACTTCATATTCATAAAAATAAGTCCCTGCATAAACGTGTAGGGAAAAATCAATAAATAAAACAGCAGTGAGGTATATAAATAACAGTAAATTTAATGTCAGCAAACAGCAAACTTAATTGATGTTTTCTCAGCTAATGACTGAAACATTTAAATCAAATAAATCTGTACATCTTTATATATTTTTTTTATTTCACTAATAGGTCTGCCTCCATCATACCTATCAAATGTCTTTTTTAGTTACTGTAGCCTCGTATGCAACTGCTGCTATAACATTTCCAAGTCAATAAAATATTGAATGTTTTCACCAGAGGGCATCCCTCCTGACAGAATATTAAAGTGCAAAGCCAATTTTTTTTAGGACATTGTGACACATCACACAGTGTAGCGCAGGAAAAAAGGAAAAAAGCTAGAAAAGCAGTGTAGCGCAGGAAAAAAGCTAGAATCTCAGACCTGATTTAAAATTAAACCAAAAATATTATCCAGACCAAACATATTTTGTGACCTGAATTAAATGTAATTTCCAGGTGATTTCAAGTGATCTTCATTCTACACAAAAAAACAGATTTTTAAATTTTTGAAAGAAGTTTCTTTTGCTTAACACGGCTGCATTTATTTGATAAGTAAAAACTGTAATATTGTAATATTAAAATATTGTAATAAAACAATTGTAATACCGTAAAAAAAAATTTAAATAACTGATTTCTATTTAAATATATTTTAACATTTATTTATTGGTTATGGTAAAGCTAAATTTTCAACATCATACTCCAGTCTTCAGTGTCACATGATCCTTCAGAAATCATTGATGATTTGGTACTCAGTGTTATGCTGCTTACTATGATGGTTAGAAAGCACAAAAGAACAGGATTTATTTAGAACAAAATATTTGTAACAATGTAAGTATCTTTGTCACTTTTAATCAATTTAATGCATCCTTGCTGAACAGAATGATTCACTTCTTTTAAAAAAAATCTGACCTCAAAGTTTTGAATGTTAGTGTAGTTTAGAGTTTCTGCTCTGACTTCAGTACGATAACACTTAGAAAAGGGTGATGACTTGAGATGCAGATGGTTTCCGCATTTAGAAGAGGAGGTGAGAAGCTGTGAGTGTTCACAGAAAGACATTTCCATGTGTTTCTTCACCAAAGACTGTAGGTGTGAGTGCGTATATGTGTCTGGGTTTCACTCAGATCATCATTTTAATTAAACCGCTCTGCCAGAAAGCATTTAATGACATTAAACTGGGTTTATCTTAAGACAGCTCTAAGCAAAACTTTACAACATGACCTTACACATTCTGCATTGAACCACTTTATTCCTTTACAACATGGATTGCTATGATGGACCCTAATATGTTTCAATGGCAAGATATTTATTACATATTATTAGCACATTTAAAGTAGATCTAAACAGAGTTATATCTACTGCACCAGCAATATGAAATATTTAATCACTTTGCTGTTAAACAATTTTAACAAATGTACAATACTAAAAAGAAACTCAATCCACAAAACCGGACTATTCCCACTTGAGAAAATTGTGAAGAACAGTTAAATAACGTCAGACAAGTATCCGAAAAAATACCGTTAGACATTTTATCCTCAGTCCTTTAAAGTTATTTTCCAAAACATGAAGAGATAGTTCATTCAATCATCATTTACTCACCCTGATGACATAACAAACCTGTAAGATCAATTCAATGAAAGTCAGTGGTCAGTGTTAAAACTCAAATGTACTTTGGACCCCATTGACTTTCATTATATAAACAAAAACATCTTTGTGTTTCACAGATGAAAATAATTCAAGCAGGTTTGGAACGACATGAGAGTAAGTAAATGAACTCTTAAATCCAGTTTTCAAGAAGCACAAAGCACAACACATCTGAGAGCAGATGTCCACAGCAGTGCATCAGATCTGCTATGTATCTAGTGTAATTGCCTCAGTCATTCCTAAGTGGTAAGGCAAGCTCATTGACTCGCATGTGGGAGATTGAGTCCACCACATCGACAGATTCAAATTCCCAACATCCTCCCCGCAGGAGTTGGTTGAGTTGTCGGCAGTGCCCTCTTGAGTCTTATCTTGATTCTGCAGGTTGAATATTTTCGGGAGAGAAGCCAGCGCCAACGCCGAAGCCGGGGACGGGCCGCAGAGGCGCAAACGCAAAGCCTTGGCAGAGCGGTGAAGGTCACCAATGAAGCAGTAGCAGAAAGGGTTGAGAGAAGAGTTGGTGAGGCCCAACCATTGTGCAAAGGGTCTGGTCTGAAGGAGCCAGTCCGGTGGATGGCGCAACTCACGGTCCAGCCAAATATCAGTCACATACATTGGCAACCAAGACAGAGCGAAAAGCAGCACCAAAGCTGCGACCATCCGTGCGATCTGCCTGCGCCCCTGCAGCCTTGTTTCATGAAGTGCCTGGGAACGGGGATCCAACTCTGTGAAGCGACCCTCAGAACCAGTGCTACGCAGTCGACGACAAGTGAGGAAGGCTAGAGTGAGATTAAACCCAACAGGAAGACAGTAGAGGGCGCTAAACAGCAGGACGTTGTACGCCTGTCTCAAGCGCGGCTGAGGCCAAACCTCTCCACAGACGGGCAACACGATAGCCAGTCCTTCAATCAAAGCGACTTCATCACGCCTGGTGACTATTGCAACTGGCATGCAGATCACTGAGGAGATGAGCCACACGATTGCGACAGAGGCGAGGATGCGTCGACGAGTGAAGTAGGCGCGGGATTGTAGCGGTGAGTGAACTGCGTAGTACCGACTGATGCTGATGACCGTGATGCTCAGGACACTGGCGGAAACAGACACCGCTTGCGTGAAGGGCACCGCTCGGCACAAAAAGTCACCGTACACCCATGGAGTATAGATGCGGTGGCCCAGGGTGACAGGCATGCAAACGCAAACCACTGCCAGGTCGCACACCGCTAAGTTTATCAGCAGGCAGCGGGTGGCGCTAGCACCAGACAGTCGCATGCTTCCATGCTGGCCCAGTAGGACTTTGAGGGACATGACATTCCCGAAAAACCCCACAAGGAAGGAAATAGAGTACAGGACAGTCAAGATAATGGTGCCAGGCTCTTGGATGGTGAGGAACAGCTGCCATTCTAAAGCTGCATTATCCTGGAAGAAAAAGGTGCTGTTGAAGAAGCTGGCTGGAGACGACCTGTTGTTGTGTGGTTCACGCTGAAGGTCCAATGCTCTGGGAAGCTCGTAGAGCAGGGTTGGTGGCTGATCTGGGGTCAGATTCATAGTGGTTTTCCCGTGATGTTAAGCGAACTGAACTACATCATAACTAAACTAACGTAACTAAAACTACATATTTTCAATTTACTTTTCAGGTGCCAAAGTTTCCATTTATGCATAAAAAAGCTTGAAGACATTGAAGGAAAACAGAAGATCTCAAATCCATTGTTCTTTCTTTCGTCGTTTTAAATACTCAAAACCAATCTCTTCCTTTACTCAGTACCAAATACAGTATTCACTTTTATCCTGCCAACCAATACAGATGACATCAAAAGCATAGAAGGCCCTCTTCTTTATCTAATGTGTACCTCCTCTTCTGTCTTTTTTTTCTTCCTTCAAACCTTAAGGTAATCTGTATCACGTATGACCTGAAAAAATACACACACATAAATTTGCATGCATTGGCTACACATCTATTCACATACCACTGAAAACAAGGAGAAAAGACACAAATGCTCACAAGTAAAAGCTTTCAAAATCCTTTCATTTATTTATACTTTCAGTGTGTATAAGGGCAGCTGAGATTCCCACATTAAAATGTGCTAATTTGCTGCTGTTAGCCCTTTAAATTAAGACGGATAGGTTTTTGTAAATTAAAGCAATAAACAATAGCTTAATGTTTATCTATATTCACCTGTCTAGCTGATAAGCATATTGATGTATAGTCATGAGTGATACAAAGAGTTAATCAAATACAGAAGGGATTCATTAAAACTCGCGTTTACTTTATTTTTTGTTTTGTATGTAAAATATAATATTGCATAATAATATGCATGATTAAGGTAAATCCTAGTGACAGTGTAAGATTTAGCTATTTACAAGCATTTATGATTCATAAGCAGCTTATTAAAACACCAAACCCTCGAATAAAATCTTAATGCTATCAATAATAATAATTTTATATGATATATATTTTAAAACAACGACACATTACACCAGTCTACACAGTACACAGCTAATTACGCACAGTTGAAACTAAAATTGGTACTTACTTAGATCAAACTGTATCTTCCAGTGGGTCAAAAGTTAAAATATATCCTCCAGGTAAAGATCAACGTGCGTTTTCGAGCAGACTCCCATTAAATCCTGCGCTGTGATGCGTCAGTTACCTGTTCACGACCTCTGGTAAAGGAGATGAGTAATCGGTTGAGGTTCAAGCTTTGTCTTTAACCGCGTTCGGTCGCTGCGCACACGCGCCTCCTCGCGGTGGAATCAACATACAGCCGCCGGTCACCAGCTGTGCATTCCTCCTGTAACATCCTGTCTTTAAAATATTTAAGATGTAAAGCGACAACATGTAAATATCACTAAATTAACAGCAGTGACCTGAACACCTATTCTTCCCTACTGTAAAAACGTGTCTATCTTTACCGAAATAGACATCTGTTTGGACACACAGTTAACACAACATACATTTTAAATTCAGTACTGCATATTTTAATATATTAAATATTATTTCTCTCCATTATAATAAACTACTGTCATACAATAATGTCACGTTACAATATGTTATGTCAGTTAATGGTCCGAGAAAGTTTCATTCTTTGCAATATCACTAAGGAAAAAGCTAGCTCACATGTACTGTAGTTCCGCACCCGTGCACCTCTGTTCATCGTTAATTACCCCCCTCTCTCTTAATCTGCACGACAGTGTTACCTTCTCCTGTCAGCACATTTCATGTTGGTCTTCTGAATTCATTACACTGAAGTGTTTCCATTTTCTACCACACCATCTGTGCAGAATTTCCGCGCCGTCTGTGCCTACTGCAATTTCTCAGGGGCATTACTCGTCTAACCCCTGTGATACAGATGCAATTACAACCATATCAGTACAGTCAGATGCGCTGGACCATAACTTAGTTTAAATAACCAAGACTCAAATAAAGTCCTTGGAGACTGACAAAAGTTAAAACAATCTGGTCTCTTATACAAAGCCTTTTATAAAGGCTAGTGATTTAACATCAAGAAGTGATAAGTAGGCCTTGTGCTACACAAAGGAAAACCGTACAAACAAACTCCAGTACAACTGCAGTCTAAGTGTATTATAATTATAAAACCACACCAATGGCATTATTTTGGTCTCTCATTTTCAAATCCGCGAACACTCGCGCGGTTCAAAAACGTAACCAGTGTTGCCATGTGCCCGGTTTTCCCGCGGAATCGGGATACCGTTGCCGCGGTTTGTTTTTCAAGGTGAGGATTAGGCCTACAGACCACAAAGGATTTATAAAATGGTAAAACTTTGCTTGTTGCAATGCATTCTGAAATCTTAGTTAGGGGAATATTTTTTCCTATGAATAAAAACGAGGTATGCAGACATATTATTTTTTAACAAAACCCTATTTACTTTTTTATGACTCTTTTTAGGTGCTCAAACTCCTAGAAACTCATTAGAACTTATGCTTTATAAATTCTTGGAACAACATGAGAGTAAGTTTGAAATATTAAAAAAAGGTAAAGGTTGAAATAAACTATCCCTTTAAAATCAAATCTTTGTCTATGCTAGCAATATCTACACTTTTTCGTGTTTTGCTTATGATATAATACCTTATACTTTTGTACAGCAACCCAGGAACCACACACACGTTTAGACTACTTTTCTATATGGCATTTAAACATATAGCGGTTTATTAGCAGCCCAACTCCATTCTTTTTAGTTGTACTACAAGATGGTCTATTTTTTAAATGTACGTCCTCTCACAGATTTCATGCAGTTTTCAAACAAACAAGTGTACAAATTCTGTTCAGAACTTTGGCATTCGTTCATAGCTTATTTTTTTCCATTTTATGCATCAAGATTCCAACTTTTTTTTTTTTTTTGATAGAGCATAATTTCATAAATGCATACCCTAATCAACTGATTTTCTTTTTCATCAGGCACTGATGCTCAACACCCCGCACCAGATAAGTTCATTTTAATATATTATTAAAACATTGAATCCAGGCTCAGAAAATCATTTTTTTCTGACATGTACAACATCTTAATCACAAATGAAAAAACATAAAAAACATGAAAAAATCCATAAGAATTGTTATCAAAACATCAATTTATGACGAATCATTCTTATTCACATTTAGAAAGGAGTGAGTAGGCTCATTTGTTATGATCTATACAATAGAAAGCTAACAAGAATACTAGAAAAAAAAAGTGTACATTTACAGAAAGAAAGGTTACTGTATGAAAATGTTAAGAAAGGCAGAATATTTCTTTCTCGTATTTCCTTCAGTCATGCAACTGCATTATATGGTACAGAATCATAGATCCGAACATTTGGATTGTCTCTATATGATGGTTAGTGGTTGAATACATGTAAATACTGTAAAAAAGACTCGGAGCAATTTTACATTGTGTCTATTGAGTGGTAAGGTGCATATTTACCCATTTGTGTTGCTTGCAAAATAATTCACTTTCTCTGTAATATTCAGTGTTCATGTGAAACGTCTAGTGTTGCATTGAAACATTTTGTGCATGAGTGTTTTTCTAGGATTGTAACTTAGTGGTTGCCTGACACTACATGGTCAAAGCGTGTCTGTGCATGATCTTTGAGGTGTAGGGATACAAGCCCTTGCCTGCTGGCATCCAAACACAGCGTCCACTTGAGTTACACAAAAAGATATTTCAAACAACACACAACCTCAATTGACTGAGGGTGTCACAAAGTCATAAAAGATACAGCATTATAGCATTTTCCAGTTTAAAATGGCATTTCTACCTGCTAATGTAATTAATGATATTTATTAAAATTAAATGAACACCTACGTTCAAGAATCAAGGTGTGATGTTTTGAGAGTGGCATTAGATACCACATCTTATGCATGATAACATTAGCGGTTGACTGGCGCCATGACAACGTCTAACACTTTTATGTCAGCCTTATGACACTGGATGCAAGTAAATGAAACCAACAATACTGCACTTTGTAAAGACAGCTAGGTTATCTTACACTACATCCACACAAGTCTTACTTAGTGACTGCATGACAAGGAGGAAATTTCCTTAGTTTCATTGTCCCCATCGCTTTTTTTCCTTCTTCGCAATTAGTTTTTTTACCTTTCTCCTGCGGAAAGTAGGCGAAACCACTAAAGTCCTGTTAGTGGCACAAGTCCAGTGTCCATATTGCAGATCCATCAATGCCACAGAGAAGTGTTTCCCCATCAATGTTAAACAGAAATAAGGAAAAGGCTGACCGTGGTGAAAATCGATTCCGATCCACTACAAAACAAAAACAAAAATCTCCTGCTAAAGAACGTGAAGCCTGGACAGAAAAATTTGAAAGATTTACATGTGGGGCAGTGGGGAGGCATTTCTCTTTTAGTCCAGGTATCCCTTCTTCACCTTTTTCACTCTGAGCAAATTTTCCTCCGTTAGAAATATTCACATTTAAAGTGTGCACATACACACGAGCACCCACAAGTGTATTCACAAATTCAAGTGATATGTCTACAAAACATGTACTATTATTTTATCACAGAGTTCATTGACAACTTTTTTTCTTACAGGTATTCTTCACTGCAGCTCTAAGCCACGGCAAATGTTGCACTGCACTGTTACACAGAAGATTAGTGCACTGAGTTTGTAGTGTTGATCATTTAGATGTTTTTTAAAGTACAAAAACACTTACTATTTACAAAGAGCAAAGCTCGTGAGTCGCGCCGTTTTAAAACGCACTCACTAATGCACAAGGCAAACACGGCACGCACGCAAACACACCGTGCTGTGCAACTGTTTGCCTTCTAGAATAAGATACTGAATGTGCATAATGGCTCAAAGGCTTGATGGCTATCAATTCACACTACTGTGGTACACCATAGATTACACTGTACGGTAAATACAAAGAGTGGCCTTTCATGACTGGAACGTTTGTTTAACCACAGAGTCACAAGTATGTGATTCAGTTAACTCATGAACATTTGTAAACGAGTAAACATCTCTGTTAACATCAAATAGCAATGATGAATACCTTGGATTGTGGCTGTAGTAGTAGAATGCTGCCATATTGTCAGGAACTGCAGAGAAAGCGCAAAAGCTGCATCTTTAAAACCTCGTTAAACTATACGTAATCTTGCAAAACCCTTAAAAATAGAACTCCATCATAAAATCAAATGTCGTAGTGACATATCTTGCACGGCAAGGCAAGAGATTTAAAAATGAGGGGTATAAACCATTATCCTGTGATAATGTGGTCCTGCAGTCCTTGCCAATATGGCTGCCCTGAGAGAATCTCTGTAATGGGAGCTACTGTGCTGACGACTGAGAGGAGTCCTCCAGAAGAGGGCAGTGTAGTTGCTGTGATGATAAGGGGAATAAAAAAATGGCAGTTGGAATAAAATTTGGCAGAATGGAGTCTTTAAGAAGCCAGAGTAGGTAAGCATGACTGATTCCAATCAAATAAAGATGTTAGGGTGAATATCTTCACTGGGCTGAACATCGAGGTGGAGACAAACTGTGTACTGGTGGACCTGACAGGTAGATGACTATTGGTTAAGCTTTTGAGGATAGTTAATGGATGGCGGAGTGGGGTCGGTGGATGGCTGAATTTGGTCGGCTGTTTGGAGCTGAACGGCTGGTTAGCTCTGGTCGCATGTTGGGCTCCAGACCGTTCTGGGATTCTGATGGCCTGGATTGGTCTGGGCGGCTGGTTGCCAGATATTTGGCCCTCATGCTTGAGGTGTACTGCAGAACAGGGTGAGAAAACAAGGAAAAGGGGAAGGAAGACACCATCACATCACTCTGAAGCGTTATTTTCACAATAAGATAGAAAAACTTTTTTCCTAACGTGGCAGGATTATTTAGGCAAAGTGAGGAAAAGTTACAGTGTCTAAATGGCATTAGGACAGAGTATAGCCGTAGCTCTTACAAACATGAAGCACATATAAATATGAACCTCATTCTGTCGTTCTCACTAACTCACTCACATGCGTAACAGACAAACTGACAGTCATTTGGACAGCCTGATGGTGTTCTAAAGCCAAGAGTTACTGTGATGAAGCATTTTATCATTATAAGATACTTTTCTCCCCACGATCGACTTTTAAGTGCAAGTTCGATTAAAAAGAGTGCAATTCATGTGAAAACGAAAGAAAGTTAAGACCATGACAAATAGGGAGAAAACAAAAGAACAGTAGATGAGAATGACACATATAGATAATGCAGCTATATGTGAGATAATATTAACAGCTGTTTAGGGGTGGGGTTATAATGTGAGACAATTTACCAAACAGACATGCATGAGGGATGTTTTTCAGTTGGGTGAGAAGGAGACAAAATTCATGCATATTTTGAATCATAAAATCCAGAGAAGGAGAGACTATTCCATAATATATCGGCAATTCCAATTCCTGCAAGAACAGGCACCAAAAAGCAGCATCCTGGACCATGACATTATTGAGAATCAGATTACATCCTTTCAAAGAAACATGGTTTCTTGGGTGGTCTCTCCAGTCTGGAGTTTGAATACGCATGCCTCACGTCCAGGGCCCGTAAACACAAAATCAAAAGTAAAAAAAACACCTAGAAAGTAAGGCATGGTGCTAAGAAGAGGTCTGAGTGTTCTCAATTACTGATTCCAAACTAGGGGGAGAATGAAAGATACCCTTGCATGCCAAGTCTGATTAAAAGAGCTACCCTGCCCCTTGATCACCGCGCATGAACCAGGAAAAGCATTCTCTGGTCTTGACTATACATGCAATCATGCAAACTCCTGGATTCTGTAGCATTGCAAAACCCACTTCCACTCAGAGAGGGGCATTGAATTGAAAATAAGAGGAGAAATAAATGACATATCAGAAAACATTTTAAAGAAATAGTTTACCCAAAAAGCATACTCTACCACCATTTACTCCAAACCCATACAAAAAATATTCTATAGAACACAAGAGGTGAAATTTAGCGAAATGCTCATGCAGCCCTTTTTCATACAATGCACATGAATGGAAATGGACGCTGTTAAGCACCAAAAAATGACAAACGAAGGCCATAAATATACCCTACAAGAAGTCTATACTAACAATGCATTATATTACAAATCTTTTAAAGGTATCCAATAGCTTTGAGAGAAGAGACCGAAATTTAAGTTGTTATTTCCAGAAAATCTATTACTATTAGATGTATCAGTTTCTGATACCTGTAGATTCTGAACCTTTGAAAGGGTTTCAAAGCTTGTTTTACACAGCACCAGTACCAACTGCTTTCTCCACGCTCTGTCATCAAGGTGACAGAGTGTATGTTTCAGACTGAAGCGCATCACTAATTTTACACACTAGCAACTAGTGTTTTTACAATCTCGGAGTGGCTTGGTTCACAGTAAATTCTCTGTGAGTCTAAACGTGCATTTGGAATCGCAATACATTGCAATTTATTTTTAACACTTTTGAGGACAGATAATTATAGAATTGCACAGTTATGTTTGGAATAATAATACCCCATGGTATTGAAAACATATTGTATTGAAGATATACAGTAAATTAAAGTGTAATGATATCTTACTAATGATAAAGCTATCGCTAGGCGTCACTTGTTGTATAAACAGCTTTTAGGGTGCCTTTTTGTCATGTTTGGACCACGTCCTTCCCATTGGCATTAATATTTCTTGTATGGAAAAGAGAACTCTTTATTTCATGTTCCAAGGGAAAAAAATAAGCAAATGATGATAAATTTGGCTGGATCTATTTCACCTTGTTGTTTGTGAGGACTTATAATCACGTCGCATACAGGCTGCCAAAATGACCTTCAAGACTCTTGATGTGTGTGTGTGTGTGTGTTTGAGTTGAGAATGTTCATCAATATGATAAAACTAAACTAAAAGTGAAGTTTTACAGTTGTCAAAGCTGGTAATTACATAGACAAGCATAAATACTGTCACACTAACATCCTGTTTTCTGGATTAAATTATGTCAAGCATGGGGCAAGGATTCAAGAAGATCCATTCCTTTAACTATAAGAGTAACTGAAAATGTGACACTGCGCTAAATAGCGACTGTAGACCTACAAACATGTGTGTTTGTGTAAATGTGCTTGTGCACTTACTGACGGCGGGGGGGATTCTCTGCCAATGAGTGGCGTGTTCTCGCACCGAGGGGTCTGAAAGTTAGCATTCTGGCTCCTGCGTCACAAACGAGACACCAGTTACTCTGACTCCCTCTTCAAGGGAGGGATTTCCACACCGCGATGCACTAAACTTTACAAATCTGACAGAAAGCTTTGAACTGCAAGGTAGGAGTAATACGCAAAGCCACTGAGTGCTAAATGTAGATCATCGCTTCGGTTGCGTAAAACATCTATCATATAGTAAAACTCAATGTACAAGCTGAATTATCTACTTATACTTCCCATGCCATGTTTTATTTGTTTCTACACGCCGTTCAGGGGCTCTATATATATAATAACTTTAATCAAGAAGTAAAACCCATGCAGTATTAGCAACTGATCTGAAGCCTAGAGTAAATCGAGCAAAGCCCATGCAGTAATCTAGGCTAGCGAGCCCACGCTATAGGGCCTGTGATACCGACACAGTCCTTTAAATCCAGCCCATGCATTAGGATAAGGTTAGCGTGGCTACACTCACATGTACTCAGTGACTGGTGCGTTGCTGACAGTGTGTGCCGCAGCGGGGAGACTAGCCTCGCTGCCGTAGGTGCTGCTGCCACAGCTGTACAGGCTAGGCATGTGTACGCGGTACAGGTTATCGTGCGGCGCTCGCGGGCCGAGTGTGGCCGAAGTCTCATCGCCATCCTCCTCCTCAGACCTTCGGACAAATTAGCACAGGTGAAACACGTGCCCCTGGGTCAGAGGGGAGGGAAAAGGTCTCTCCTCTCACTGGACTTAGAGAAGATCTCTTTAAAAGCATTTTTCAGGCCAGTCCTGAAATGACTCTAAAGCATACTGATGGATAATAGTTTCATGCATTTGTTTTTCCCAGATTGTCATTCTAATCAAAGTGAATGTTCATGACTGTATATATTGTAAATATATTAGAGAAATAAAAAAAAACCTCTTACTCAAGATAGAGTCATTGCATGCTTTATATGAAATACATGCATTCAGATCAAATTGTCTATCAACTCAATATTTACATTGAGTAGAACAAATATTTCAATACCTTTCAACCAAAAATGTGTTCTTTTGGACATACGTACAATTTTTTATAAAAATTCAGCTTTGCCATTACAGGAATAAATTCAAAATTTAAAACATGTTAAATAGAAAACTTATTTTAAACTGCAATAATTTAGCTTTTTTATCAGATATGAATAATAGTTCACATATAATATAGTGATAATATATTTTATATTTTAATATTCATATGAAAATAAATATTAAATGAAAGTAATTTATTCAAAATCACTATTGATTTGAGCTCTTCGCGATGTTTACTGGGAAATATAATGCACATCAAGCTCTCGTTGTCCTTAACTCTTGATTTTAACAGCCAGTTTTTATATCAATGCCTTCTAATGGCTTATTGAATGTTGTGGTTAAACTAATTAGGAAATGGTTCATCTGCTAGCTGATGGAAAAACAAAACTCATTACTCATGTTCCAAACTAAGTCATCTGGGCATTTTTAGAATAAGCATAAAATTGGCAGTCAGGATTTGCTTCAAAAAATGTGCAAATAAATAAATAATTAAAAGTAAAAACAATTCTACAGCCATGGATGCTAGTCAGAAACAAATCAAGGGAACTCAAGAATCTCACAAAAACTACTGTGGATTTCCACTGCATGTCCAATGGATTGTCCTCAGCAACCATTGAACGTTCTCTCAGTGATTTGAGTCATGCATTAAATCAACAAACAACCACTATGAATCGGATATAAAACGTAAAAAAAGGAGGGGGAACGCATTTCAGAAAAAGGAATAAAAAAAGAAATAGTGGATCTGTGAAAGTGTAGATTTGGATGCCACTTTGATCAAGATATCTTTCAAACGTGACCTTTTTCGGACCAGCTTGCCCAGTGTGTAATCACATCACCAACATGTTTCAATAATGATTATACTCTTCGCAAATGCACATAAGCCTTTCTTGCAGTTTCAAGATAGTCCAAAGGGAGGCAGCATCTTCCACAGAAATGTCAGTCTGCCTTTGCACAGAATTTAGAATAGGGTCTCTTTGTTCTTTCCCTTTGCACGAGCGTTACTGCAGACAGATGCCATACCACGAGTCAAATAACAAATACCTCCATCACCATAATTCAAAATAGACTATTTCGCTTTTATACGTAAGCTGTATTAAGATTACCCAAAGAGCACTACAAAACAAGTGTGTCTCTCACACATAATACAGGGCAGTGGGTTTTCCAAATCTATGACACAAAGAGGAATGAACGACAAGACAACAGAAGCTACACACAGTCATGAGAAGATGATTAATATGTGAAAACAGAAGGAGCAGATGTGAAAATAAAAGCATTAAACACGTGACTGGCAGTCAATTCTCTGTCCATGAACTGAAGTCCTTGTCTGTCTACTGGAGCTGCGTTTAACATACCTTGCCCTCATTAACCCACCCCCCTGTTTTTTGGTGCATTTTGACCTTTGCCCTCTCACCTCTTGCTCTGCCAAGTGTGAGGCACACTGCAAACGATGGAGCTAAACATTAGCGCAGTGACGAATGAGAAAAGGACCAGATAAATAAGTCCCTCCACTCCATCATAACACAGTCCGGTCAGAGCCTGCACATAGTCCTGTGAGAAAGAAAAACAAAAATGATAACCAGTCATATATAAAGTCTTGCTTTGGAAGTCTTTCAACACTCTAGGAAGTGGCATAAATGCATTTGCGCAGATAATACAAGAATAATCATGGGAAGTAATATATGTTTTTAGTCTTCAGCACTTTTATGGCCCGTTTTGTGATACATTATCATTCAAAAGTTGGGAGTCAATAATATTCTCTGAAATCTCTTGAGCTCACTAAGGCTGTGTTTATTTGATAAAAATCCAGTAATATTGTGAAATATTATGACAATAGAAAAGAACTGTTTTGAACTTCATTATATTTAAAAATGAATCTTTAATGCCTTGTTTCAGGATTCTTTGATGAATAGAAAATTCAAAAGAACAGCATTTATTTGAAACAGAAACATTTTGTAACAGTAAAAAGTTATTTGCTGTCACTACTAAAAAAAAAAAGAAAAAGAAAAAAAACAATATATTTTACTATGCGTTTCACCATTTTTTTATTTTATTTTTTATTTTTTTCAAATCTTCAAAGTAATTTTCTGTATAGAATTTATTTTACACTTTTTCTAAACCCAGACTTTAATTTTTTAACATAAAAATGTCATTTTTTAAATTTAAAAGTGTATTTTAACACTCATGACTGATTGTCCCACAGTTGTGGTATAATTTCCACCACACTAAATAATTCTAATAAAAGTTTTGTAAAACACAGATATCAGGGGTAAGGTGGGTCAGAGGCAACATATTTTAACATGGCTTTTAATAATAATGATAACAATAATAAATTATATAGCAGCTTTAAAATTTTAATGCATAATTTTGTAATTACACAGAATTTACTAACACTTTGAAAGTGAAGTAATCTAAAAAAAAAAAAAAGTGCTTATTTTTCATATTAACACATACCATGTGCAGGCTCCGACAGTCTACCAGGGCAGTGAGGTGGTGGAGACTGACTTCAGTGGAGTTTAACACCATCTGCATCTCCTCCAGGTTACTCTAATAACCAACCCATAGAGAGACAAAGAACATAAACAAATTAACATCCATTTACTGAGCACAGAATATGTACAGAGTGCCGAGTTTCTTGTACAGTACTGAGTACATCCGCAGTCTAGCACCTTAGTCTTAGGAAATTCTCGAATAGCTGAGCGCAAGAGCTCGGAAACATCATCCTGCATCTCCACAAGAGCTTTATGGCTTCCGGAGAGTTTCTGCAAATCAGAGGACCGATTTATAATTCATGAAACAGAACAAGAGAGACAATGAGAAAAAGAACAGAGAAAGAGTAATTATGTACCTGCTGAAACGGGTTGGTCTGTCCCTTGCTGCACCTCAGATAATACTGCAGAATATCTAACACAGATAATAACCAATACATATGAATTCCAATAAATACATTCATTCTTTCACTCGTCAAATGTTACATCACATAATGATAGGTTTCCCAAACACTCCCCTCATCTTGCGTTGATCAATACACACAGATAATTCTTGCTCAGATATTGAACTATTGTTGAAATCACGCTGTAAAGAAAACAGCCGATGCAAACTAACAAAACTTAGCAGTAAATCTGTTGGAAGCACTGCATGCATCTGCCTCTCTTGAGTCACTGTGACCCGCTAGTTCATTATTTACTAAGCCAGCTGGCTGAGATTACTGACAATGCCAACTAGCTTATTTTGTTAGGATATCAAGTTTCTTTTCTGTGTGTATGTGTGAGCATGAGTGAATGTGTGAGAGATGACTGTAAAGGCGCTGCATGAATCTGAACCCTATTACTATGCGTTCATGTGCTTGAAAAAGAGACAAGAGAGAAAGAATGAGAGAAGCAGCAGTGGAATGACCTCGGGCAGAGGTTTAATGATTAATTAACCTCGCAATCTAAATCATCACACTCATAGTGAGTGCAGATGGATAAGATAAAAATAGAAAAAAATAAGAAACCTCACTGTAAGAAACCGATGAGCGAGCCAATATAGTACAGAGTGAATTGCAAAAAAAATATTGTGTAAACTAATTTTATTTGAGTGATTTTGTGTATTTATTAGTGCTGTCAAAAGATTAATCTTTTAGATAAATATGTTATCTATACATTTAAAATATATATTTATATATATATATATAAAATCAGTTATATTAATATAAATATACACATGAAAATATTTTTTAATATATGCTGTATGTGTGTGTAATTATATATACTCATCATAAACGCAGTATACGCACATACATAATATAAACAAAAACTTATTTTAGATGCGATTAATCACGATTAATCATTTGACACCACTAATATTCATCATTTGCTACAATTAAATGATATCACATATTAACATACATAACCATTCAAAAGTTTGGGGTCTGTAACATATTTTTGAAATTATCTCTTTTACTCAACAATAAATAAAGAATACAGTAAAAAAACAGTAATATTTGAAAATATTATTGCAAATAAAAAATTTTATATGTGTTTTAAAACATCATTTATTTCTGTTATAGTACAGATGAATTTTCTGGAAAAGCTGAATTTTGAATCTTTGATGAACAGAAAAAAAATAATTTAAAACTGCTTTATAAATATCTTTACTGTCGCTTCAGATATTCAGTATTCGTTTCTAATTCTAAAAACCTTACTGACTCCAAACTTTTGAACAGAAGTGTATTATGTGTCAGCAAAATGAATATGCAGGAGGAAGTAAATACACAGATGTAAAATTATTTACTAGATTTATTGGCCTGCTTCCAGCAGTGAAGCATAAGTGTGTATGCAAGTGTGAATGAGCGCTGATTGTGAATGTGTCGTGTAGGGACTGAGAGGGTCATGAATTGTATCCCCTGTGGGAACTAATTAGCAATGACATTCATGTCTATCCAAGAAAGCCAAGGTCTGAGAGCAAGATACAAAACCTGCTTTGTACATAAACACCCTTTAAGAAAGCCTCCTCTGCATAGCAATGCTCCAGGACATTTCAAGTGAACAAATGAGAGTGATTGTGAGCATACACACTGGGGAGAATTGAGTTCAAGTCATTGATAATGCACTGAATTATTAGTATATGAAACAATTAATAAAATGCAAATAAGAAACAAATGCAATTAGTACTTTCTTTAATCTGTACTCCTTGTGCTTTTCTTAATGTAACTTATGTATCTGTTTCTGTCTGTACATAATTGTCTATGACGTTGTGGGTTTTTTTGGGATCTGAGCCTTGTCGCAAGCATCTAAATGCCCAGTGAACCCTGCATAAACTTTGTGAAAGACAAACAAACTCAGCTCGACTTAGGGACACATACCTTGGTTGATAACAGCATTCTCACGTGTCAGTTTGGTGATGTAAGAGTCAGGGGCAACACAAAAATCACTGGCAGTCTGAGGAAAAGAACAACACATGAAGCATGGTACATTTAAACTGACTGACATCACTTTTCTTTATTAAGTTATCTAAAATGCTCACTTCCAACTACAACTTCAGGAGTTTGTGGTCAGTTAGATTTTAAAGGAATTAATATATCTCATTAGACTCATTAAATTAATCAAAAGTGACTGGAAAGGCTTTCACATTGTTACAAAAAAATCCAATATATGCTTTTTTTCTCAGAATTGCAAGATGTAAACTCGCAATTGTGAGTTATAAAGTCAGAATTGCGTGATATAAAGTCACAGTTGCATGATATAAATTCGCAATCAGGAGATATAAACTCGCAATTCTGAGAACATAGTCTTTTTTGTCCGCTCAAAAATGGACTTTCTAACTCGCAATTGTGACTTTATATCACGCGATTGTGACTTTATATCTCGCGATTGTGCCTTTATATCTCGAGATTGTGACTTTATATCACGCGATTGTGACTTTATATCACGCGATTG
>JAUMHE010000001.1:516917-539357 GCA_032359235.1 Enteromius mattozi | reverse complement strand
GACAATTTCGGCTTTTATTTTCGGCGCTTTCTTACGTTTCGGCCGAAACCGATAATGCTATTTCGGCCGAAAATTTTCGGCGGCCGAAATTTCGGTGCATCCCTAGTGATAACTGATATTTAGGCCTATGTGCATTTAATGCAGTAGTCTGCTGTGCATTTTTATAATATTATTAATTTACATAATCAGAATTTCATCTTGTGTTTTGGCTATACAAATGTCAATATCTGCACAAAACGGCATATTTTTTTGGCCCTCTGAATAAACCTGAGATGTGTTTTCCATTTGTGAGCCCTGTATTCTCACAATGTCATATTATGTGAGCCATTAAAGCTTAAAGTATCGAAATATTTTCCTTTATATATATATATATATATATATATATATATGTAATTTTTTTTATTTTTTTTTAAGATTCAGTAAAAAGTAAAAATGTTGCATTACAAAAAAATATTTAGAAATATTATTATTTAGAGTGTCAGAATTTACAGTTCAATATAGTTTGTCTTTGGCAGGTTTGATGATTTCTGTATAACGTAGTGGGACTTTGACACTCATAATCATAGCCACTATATTCCATGTACTTTGCTTCTGCTACTTTCCAGCGTTGTTTACTTTATGCCTGTAAAACTGACTTGGAGTCTTAAAAATGGTCAATGTCCAAATATAAGGTGCAAGCGTTTGAAGGTGCCATCTGGCGTTGAAAGAGCGGTTAGCCATGTGTGCTGCTGGGCAGTCAAGAATCATGTGTTCAGGCAGGTCACTTTCATAATGGATGCATAGTTTTATATTCCTCTATGAAGTGACATACCAATACCTCTTTTCTTTCTTTATTCTGTTTTCATGCCTCAGAGTGTTCAGGTCAGAAATACTCATGTAAGTATGATCCTTCTCAATTTGGCAACCCCTGGCATGAATGACATACTTTCATTCTGTTTTTCTTTTATTTAAACATATACTTTTGTTCAAAAGTTTGGAATATGTAAAAAAATTTTTAATGCTTTTGAAAGAAAGCACTTATGCTCGCTAAGGCTGCGTTTATTCGAACAAAAATGCGGTAATATTGTGAAGTATTATTTTTCTTTTCTAAAATATCCTTCAAAAATCATTGTAACATGCTCATTTGGTATATTATAAAGTAGAAAGCCTTTGTAACATAAAAATGTCCTTACTGTCATCTTTGATCAATTAATTGCATCCTTGGTGAATAAAAGTATTAATTAAAAAATAAAAATATACATAAAACTCAACTTTTGAACGCTAGTGTATAAAATTCATTGACCAATACAGGGTTCGAGTTGTGCTGAAATCAATGTACCATAGTAATATCTATTAACTATATTTTACATGTCAGGGGCTATGTCTACTAGTGGAAGGATGGCACTAAATAAACTACTTTTAATGATTTGCTTATGTAGTAACTTTTTTCCCAAATTGTGACTAAATTCGCATATTCATTCTTTTTTATACATTCTCAGAATACTGCATACATTTGTAATCGTTTTCCTCATTTAGGAACTTTACTATTTGAAGACCCAGAAAGAGCAGCAGAAGATGGAGCGATCAGAGAAGAGGTTGAATGAGCGACTACGCGTATGCGTGGCCACCTGTAACAGAGCGGACTACTCTAAACTCGCACCCATCATGTTCGGCATCAAGTCTCACTCTGAAATCTTTGACTTGGAGGTGGTGGTGCTGGGTTCACATCTCATTGATGATTACGGGTAAGACTGCTAGATTATACTGATCATAAGTCGTTTAACCGATCCATATTAAAGGAATAGCTCACCCAAAAAGGAAAATTCTGTCATCATTTACCCACCCATTCGTTTCAAACCTGCATGAATTTCTTTGTTCTTGCCGAACACAAAGAAGATATTTTCCAAAAAGTTTGTAACCAGTCTGTTTTGGTCACCATTGACTTCCACAGTATTTTTTTTCCTACTATGGAAGTCAATGTTGACCCAAAACTGCCTGTGTTCGGCAGAACAAAGAAATTCATTAAAGAATATTGCATGTCAGAGCAGATGACAATCATAACTAAATAAAATTCTTTTGTTTCTTCAGTGTAACACATAAGAAGGTATTTTGTCCGTGCTTTAAAAATTGGTGTTATCCAAAGTTGTTTTGGTCCCCACTGGTTTTCATTTTACAGGCAAAAAGTTCAGACATTATTCAAAATGTTTATTTTATTTATTGTTATTACTATTTATTTTTGTATTTTTTTTGTGAGTATTCCATGAAAGTCCTACAGGTTTGAAATGTGACATGAGGGTGAGCAAATGATGATAAAATGTATTTATTGGCAAGCTATATTCCTTTCAAAAGACCCGATCGTGATCAGTATCGACTGTAATGTAGGTGATAACATCTCATCGCACTAATATAAAGAGTGAGATAAGCCACAAGTCCAGTAACTCTATCTTGATCTGGGCTTGAGCTTCAGAACATGAATCAGCACTATTTCTCACTGTTGCCATGGAAATGCTGGAATAAAGCTCTTGACGGTGGGAACTTGACTCTCACAGTGGGCTGATGGTGGCTAGAACCCATTGTCTTTTATCAGTAAAGCCAAACCAGTCTTGACCCCTTGGGTCATGTAAACTTGACATTACCTACAGGGAGCAAAGACTCTTTTTTTTCAAAGTACTGTAAATGGACAACATGCTGTCTCTTATCACTCAGACTTTGGTTTCTACATAATTTCTATCTTTGATGATAAATACTTGATGAAAATTTACTGAAAAGGTTCACCATTCTAACTGTAATGTGCAGCTAAGATGTTGCTGTAATATTTGCATACTGAATCCAAATTGGTCTTCTTTTTTTAAATTTATTTGCATACTGAATTTTGATGGATCTTTTTAGCCTTTTTGATACATAGCAGGGCTGTAAAAACTCATGTCTAAAATCAATAATATTTTACAACAAATTTGTTTAACAGGATGTGCAATAACAATTTTAATAATGAATTAAAATGTATTTATTAAGTAACATTCTTTTAAGTATTTTATATATATATATGTGTGTGTGTGTGCTGTCAATTGTGATTTATTGTGATTAATCACATTCAAAATTTTTGTTTACTATGTTTGTTTATATAGTATATATGTGTTTGTAGAAATGTATATGTTAGACATATTTAAAGATATTTATTATGCAGACATGTATGCATTTAAGAAAATATGTTATAAATATATTTCATATATAAATATATATAGTATATAGTATAAAATATATAATTATATATATATATATATATGTATATTACATGTATATATATATAAATGTTTTCAAAATATATACTATATGAATGTGTGTTTATGTATACATAATAAATATGCACACTATAATAAAAAAAAAAAAAAAATATATATATATATATAAATGATCGTCAGATTAATCATTGGTCAAAATAATCATTAATTGCCATAGTCATAATTAATGATCATTTTCTTTTGTCTTTTCCAGAAACACGTTTCGTATGATTGAACAGGATGAGTTTGATATTGGCTCTAAGTTGCACACTATTGTTCGTGGTGAGGATGAGGCTGCTATGGTGGAGTCCGTGGGTCTCGCGCTCGTGAAGCTTCCCGACGTGCTCCAGCGTCTCGCCCCTGACATTCTGCTCGTTCACGGAGATCGTTTTGACGCTCTGGCCTTGGCGACGGCAGCGGCCCTAATGAACATTCGCATTTTGCACCTGGAAGGTGGAGAAGTGAGCGGCACCATTGATGATTCCATTCGTCACGCCATCTCCAAACTGGCACACTACCACGCTGTCTGCACACGCTCCGCAGAGAGACACCTTATCTCTATGTGCGAAGACCACTCTCGCATTTTATTGGCTGGCTGCCCGTCATACGACAAGCTGCTTTCTGCCCACCAACGAGACGATTATGCTGATATCATCAAGTCGTGGCTTGGTAGGTACTATAGAGGAATGGGCTGAGATGGCATTTACTAGACATAAACAATGAAGATAAATCAAAATAACAGCGCAAAATGACAAATGGAAAGTTTGTACTTACTACTAATGCTGTCCTTTATGTATATATGATTTTTTTTCTTAAACAGGGGATGAGGTGAAGGAACAGAACTATATTGTAGCTCTGCAGCATCCTGTTACAACAGACATCAAAAATTCTATTAAGATCTATGAGTTAATGCTGGACGCCCTCATCTCCTTCAAGAAGAAAGCTCTCATTCTCTTCCCGAATATCGATGCAGGTCAGCTCTTTCTCTAGCCCAATCCCCCACCCCAAACCCCCTTTTTGATAACACTATGCATACACTTTTGAGTACGGCTGCAGTTTCTCTCAGATTGAAGGGCTTTGTGTGACCCTCAGTGGTTTTATCAGCGGTGTAAGATAACATACAAGGGCTTTAGAAAAAGACAAAACAGTTTGGCGGTTTGTTTTGGGTTTGGTGTTAATGACAGGTAGACACTACTGGAGGCACCAGTCAAAGCTGTTGCTATTTCTTTCATTGGGATAGAACTGTTTACAGAAACACAAGGATGGAGTGGGTGGTGTGACCAAACTTTCCTACTACAGTATGTGTAATTATAAAATATAAAAAATATAGTTGTTTTGCTGTAACTTCGATGAAAAAAATGTGCAAAAAATGCAGACACTGCATATAATCAATTTTATTTTAGTGTTAATTAAAGTCTATTGAAATATATGTTCATAATTTGAATTGGTTTTTGTTTTACATGTTCAGTTTAATTTTCATTTTAGTGGTATTATATTATATTTTATTATCAAAATTGATTTTAATCGCGATTAATCCCATCCAAAATAAACACTTTTGTTTACATAATATATGTGTTTGTACGATGTTTATTTATTATGTGTATATATAAATACTCACATGTACAGTATATTTTTTGGACATATGTACATGTCTTAGGAATCCTTCCTTGATATAATGCTATAGAAGTGTAGTAGAATTCCACCCCATTAATCCCATACTGCTCTGTGGTTTGTCATGTAGGCAGTAAGGAGATGATTCGCGTGATGAGGCGGAAGGGAATCGAGCAGCATCCGAACTTCCGTGCGGTGAAGCATGTTCCGTTCGATCAGTTCATTCAGCTGGTGGCACATGCCGGGTGCATGATCGGGAACAGCAGCTGTGGAGTCCGTGAGGCCGGAGCGTTCGGAACACCTGTCATTAACCTGGGGACCCGCCAGACGGGCCGAGAAACTGGTGAGATTAGTTATGAATATGAATTACTGACCTTTACAGAGGAAACTGAAACAATATGGCAGGATATAATTACTATTCTGTACTCTTTATAGTGTTACAATGTGATTTTGTTTGAATCAGCGTGGCATGTTTATTCTTCTGAACAGGCTCTGGCTGCTTTTTGTTTAACTGTGTTTCAATCTTTTAAAGTCTTGATGGATCAGGTTTACCAATTCATGTTTTTTTTGACAATAGGGGAAAATGTTCTACATGTGCGAGATGCAGACACACGTGATAAAATATACCATGCCCTGGAGCTTCAGTTTGGAAAACGCTACCCCTGGTAATGAATTTCTTTATTTATTTTATTCTCTCTCTCTCTCTATTACTCAGTATTAAATAGAATACCCTGTTGAATTCCATGGTTTTTCTTATCAGGACCTAATAAAAAAAAGTAACTGGTTCTTTCCAGGTCTTAATAAAACATCAGTTGAGCAACAAAGCATGTCATATCGCATTGTTTCATGTTTATTTAACAAAAATAAGCCAAAATGGAAGAGCCATGCATGACAAAATTAGGATACCCTTATTGTTAATATAAGAATGAAGAGAGTAAGTAGCAGCCAGGCACTGATAATCAAAGTTTTGGAGATTTGTTGGTCTGGGTCCTTCAGAGAAAAGACATCAGCAATGATCTTAGAGAAGCCAGTTGTTGCTACCATTAATCTGGGAAGAGTAATCTGGCCATTTCCAAACAATTTGAAGACCATCATTCTACAGGATACCAGTCCTCCCAGGGGTGGACATCGCAGCAATTTCACTTCAAGATCAGACCGTACAACGCTCCGAGAAATGGCAGAAAACTCAAGAGCTTCACTGCAGACTCTACAGGCCACAGTTAACATGTGAAATGATAAAGGTCATGACAGTAGAGTTAGAACAATATGGGACAAGTATGACATGTTTGAAAGGCTTGCCAGAAGAAAGCTGCTTCTATCTAAAAAAAAAAAAACACGACAGCACGGTTTATGTTTGTGAAGTTGCATCTAGATTAAACTCTTCTAGAACAATGATTTTTGAACAGACGAGACCAGTGTGGAGATGTTTGGCCATACTGTAATGCACAGCAGCACGTTTGGTGAAAACCTAAGAAGCATATCAGGACAAACAGGTCAAAGCAAAAGTCCCACATGATGATGATAAATTGACTGTGAACTCCTCTGTATACCAAAGTATTCTTGAGTCAAATGTGAGGACATCCGTCCGACAGCTAAAGATCGGGTGATTCAACAGGACAACGATCACAAGCACACCAGCAAATGTACAACAGAACGGTTGAAAAGAAAAGAATGAAGTTTCTACAGCAGCCCAGTCAAAGTCCACAGCTCATCCTTACTAAAATCATGTAATGAGAGCTGTGTATAAACAAATACCCACAAACCTCAATAAACTGGAGCAGCGTTGTAAAGAAGAGTGTGCCAAAGTTTCTCCAGAACAATTTGAGAGACTGATAAAGTCACACAGAAAATGATTACTTCAGGTTACTGCTGCTAAAAGTGGATGTACAAGCAGTTTAATCATAGGTTGTTCTAACTTTGTCACACATTGCTTTTCCATCTTGGCTCTGTTTTTGTTAATAAAATAATGATGTGATGTGATATGTCATGTGCTATTGTTCATCTGAGGTTTTACTTCCAAATTTCCAAGGACCAGAAAATATTGTATTATCTCCTGATACAGAAAACCACGGAATTTAATTATATTGTTATTTTTTTTAATCATATTTTAAGCATAATAAATACATTAAATAATACAATTATATTAGTATTTTCAGTTGTCAGTAAGTTGTTGTTAAATGCTTTTGTGGTTTTTATTTATTTATTTCTATATTTTTAAATGTTTTTTTATCTTTCCATAAGGATTTTAATATTCCGTTATAGCTTAGTTGTAGTAATTAATACCAATTTAATTAGCAAATTAGTAATTTTAGTATTACAAAATAAACAATTCTAATTTTCTTTTCTTTTCTTTTTTATTAAGTTTGTTTTTAATATAGTTATAAGCATAAATATATTTCTTTTAATGTTTAATAGTGTTCACTAAAAATAACACTGAATGTAATATAGAATTTAAGCTTATTTATAATTTTAAGTTTTATAACTGAGTATAAACGTATTCTATTTCCGTTAGTTGGCAATTCAAGTTAAGTTTTTTTTATCTAATATTTTTAGATATATGTATTATATTTCATATAAGCTTTATTTTAATTAATGAAAACAATATCTAATAGCTTTACTTCACACTATTTATTAGTTTTAGTTAACAATAACAACAATAACAACAACTGATTTATCAAACAATTTTTAGCATATTTGATTTTGTGGGCATCAGGAATGTATCACATATTATGGTTGGATCAGTGAGCTCATTTTTGGCCATTCTTAGATAACTCGAATGTAACCTCTGACCCTGATCATATCCTGTGTTTTGGCTTTGTCCACTAGCTCCAAGATCTACGGTGATGGAAATGCAGTCCAGCGCATCTTGAAGTTCATGCAGTCCATTGATCTTTCTGAGCCACTGCAGAAAAAGTTCTGTTTCCCACCAGTGAAGGAATGCATCTCTCAAGATATTGACCACATTTTGGAGACCCAGAGTGCTCTTGCTGTGGATTTGGGGGGGACCAACCTGCGTGTTGCCATTATCAGTATGAAGGTATGCAGAGAAAACCTCTAGAGTCAGATCCAATTCATCTTTTAGATAGAAGTTGCGGAACATGCACTGTGTTTTCAGTACAGCTGTGACAGGATGTGTGTGTTTGCCAGACTCTGACGTGTTTTATGCACCAGGATATTCAGCACTTAAGTAAATATTTCCTTCAAGTGACGCACACAGGTCTGACTGTAAAACAAACAGTGACTGGTTTGATCAGAAGCGTTGTGCAATCAGTTAATGAAAAGTGCGGTTCTCAGATTCACCATTAAATATATAATTAGTTTAATTTTCAGTATTTGGCATTGGCAAAGCATTGCTGAATGTAGATAAACACTTATTTCAGACATGTATTTTACGATATTACTCATAGTTCACTAAAAATATTTAAACAGGATAACTATATAAATACAAAAAATATGCCAATCTAATTCAAGAGAGTTAATTAATGTGCTGGTTATTATTATTATTTTTTTTATTTATTTAATTTGCATGCATGAAATTTCTGTTCAAAAGAGTAAAAGTCTCTTGTGCTCCCCAAGATTTATTTGATCAAATATACAGACAAAATGTAATGTAATATATTGCTGAAAAAAAATAAAATAGAAATTTTATTTGTTCCTTGTGAATGTCAAAGCTGAATTTCCAGCAGCCAATGCAGACTTCAGGTGTCCCATGATTCTTCTAATATGCTGATTTGGTGTTCAAGAAACATGTTTTATTTAAAAAACTCTTTTTTTTTAAATGGTAATTATTAATATTATCAGTTGTGCTGCTTAATCTTTCTGTGACACTTTGTTTTTGATAAATAAGTATAAATTTGTACCATACATGACTTTACCGTCATTCTCAAATAGTTTAATGCATCATCGTTTAAAGGAATTCATTTATTTAATTAGAAAAAAAAAGCAACTTTCTGATCGATCCAAATGTTTTGAATGCTAGTGTATCTTACAGAATGTTGGTGAATTAATATTTCCTGGTTTTGTTTTGTTTGTATGTTGTTTACAGATCCTTAGACATGAAATTAAGCTTAAAATATTTTATAATGAAGATTTCAACCTGTAAATGTGTGCTTGTGTTTCAGGGTAAAGTGGTTAAGAAATATATCCAGCTGAACCCTAAGACGTTTGAGGATAGGATCGAGCTGATACTGACCATGTGCAAACAGTCCATGGCTGACGCCGTTCACCTCAACTGCAGAATCCTGGGTATAGGTATGTCTGCGTTTGTCGGAGGTCTTTTTTTTTTTTATGTGTCTATATTAATTCACTCACTCATTCACAGTCCATTTCTTTCAGGTGTGAGCACAGGAGGCCGTGTGAACCCTCAAGATGGGATAGTCCTCCACTCCACTAAGCTAATAAAAGAGTGGAGTTCGGTGGACATACGTACTCCTCTTTCTAGCACCCTTCATCTCCCTGTGTGGGTTGATAATGATGGCAACTGTGCCGCTCTTGCTGAGAGGAAGTTTGGTCATGGGAAAGGCGTGGAGAACTTTGTCACCATTATCACTGGAACCGGTCCGTTGCCTTTATTACAGCCCTTTCTGTTAGTTGCTAGGGGTGGTGGGCTTTCCTTTTGTTTCATAATGCAAGGAATGAGACCTGACAGAAAGTGGAATTAAAGCTGACAGACTGGTCACACTGGTTATTTAGGTTACTGCAATCTGACTTTTAACTTTTATCAAGCAGCCACCCACACAAGAAACAGTGCTAATGATTTCCTATTTGAAAAGGTTACAGTTGAACTCTCTTTAAATGATATATATATATATATATTAAATATAATAATAATAATAATGTATGCATTTTTTTTTAAATATTCCTAGCCATTCAAATGTTTGGGGTCAGCAAGATGTTTTTTTTAAGTGTATACTTTTATTTGCATACATTCATTTGATCAAAAGTGACAGTAAATACACTTAAAATGCTACAAAATATTTATATTGGAAATAAATTCTGTTCTTTCTATTTATCAAAGATTCCTCATTTAGTTACCACAAAAAATAAAGATGCGAGAAACTTCACAGGAATAAATTACATTTTAAAGTAAAATAGAGAACAGTTATAGAAAATTCTAATAATATTTCAGATAATTGTTGTATTTTTTTTATTATTTTTTTTTTTTATTAAAAATGCAGCTTGGGTGAACATGAGACTTTATTCAACATTTTCAAAAAAAAGAATTACCTACTTTTGAACAGTAGTATGTTTTAAAGTTGAACTTTTATGCTTGATTACTTTGGGTTTTCCATGTCATTTATCTTTTATTAAAGACCAATGCATATTTTGACTGTATCTTGTTAATTTTAATATATAATAGTGTGTGTGTGTGTATATATATATATATATGTGTGTTATCTATAGTAGGTCTATTGTAGGTTTTGTGTCAATAATGTTTTTCTGGGAATGAACCAGAAAACATTTAGAAATAATGGTTTTCTCTTTAACTGATACAGGTTTGTGTATGTTTACAAGTATTTGAAATACATGATCAAACTGATTTTTTCATCTAAAGCCATGTACCTGCATAAATAAGACTGAAATTGAACTAAATGTTTCTTATATATGACTTCTGTGACTCTGGCTGTAATTAGCTTTGCCTTGTGTGTGTTTGTACAGGAATCGGAGGTGGTATAATCCAGAATAATGAGCTGATCCATGGCAGCACGTTTTGCGCGGCAGAACTGGGACACATCGTGGTCTCTTTGGAAGGACCAGAGTGCATGTGTGGCAGCCACGGCTGTATAGAGGCCTACTCATCAGGTCTCGCCCTGCAGAGAGAGGCCAAGAGACTCCATGACGGTGAGACAGACAACAGTTCGACTAAAACACGCTCATCAGCCTCGCCCACTCTGTTGCAAAATGCTTTATCTTTTCAAGTATTTCAGTTGATAGTGAACAACTAAAATGGTTTGAATTCCTGTAAAACATCACAGTTAACAATGATATAAACCCTCACTATTGTTGGTATTTGTATTCCTTTCATCCTCAAGCCTCATATTTTTCAGCCTTCATCTATTCAATCTTTAAAGACCAAAATGGACCCAGCCCTGATATGACAGAATAATCAAACTGAATGCTAGCCAACAATGTGACATGAAAGACACCTACTAACATTTTTCTGTGGTGTTATAGTGTTTTAACATTTGATGCTTGTCTTGTTCATCTAGTTTAGTGATCATTTGTTTGAATTTCTGGTTTACTGTAAGGTCCCATTAAAGCATTAACTAAGCAGTACATTTGTTACAATAAAAATAGATCTGTTCAAGTTTATTAAATAAAATTAACCAATACAACTTTTGATTTGAATATATTTATTTTAATATAATACTATATTATTAAATTAAATTAAATATTTTTTATTATATAATATAATAAAGTACATCATAATGAATTTTAAAATGATGAAATTAGAACCTTATTGTAGTGTCATGTACTAATGTAGAGTAGTGTAAGAGTTTTTCTATAATTTTCATTGAAATTAAATGAAAAATAAAAAATACAATACAATATAAATAAATAAAAACAAATAAATAAAATAATCCCTGATTTAACTGAATCATATCTGTTCCTAGAGTCTTCGTTTTCTTTTTCACCTTTTGCTATTTTATGAGGACTGGATATGATGCCAATTTACTGAAGTTTCTCTGAGACTGTCATCATCCTTTTTATCAAAATAAATACTTTTTTGTTTTAAATTTAATTATGTTGTATACAGTAGTAAATGTAAGTACATTTGTTAACTAATTTATGGACATTGTCCCATTAAACAGGTTCAAAATAGCAATATAGTTGACAATGTTGTTAGCAGCATTTAATTTCTAATTTAAACGAGTTGTTTAAAAGCTTTTCTAAAATGAATAAACACTTGGACTTGATATTATGGTTTCATTCAGAATCAGTAAATAATCTTAAGGTCCTAAAGTTGTGTTTGCACTACAAGAGCTGTGCATAACAAAAGTTACCAAGTTAAAGTAAAACGTTGTAATAACATGTTTCTTTCACTGTTAATGACAGAGGACATGCTGTTGGTGGAAGGATTGACTGTGAATAACAAAGAACAGGTGAACGCTACTCATCTCATCAGCGCTGCTCGCCTTGGTAACTCCAAAGCTGAGAGTGTTCTTCACACAGGTGGGATGCACATTCAGTTACATGCATTATTCTGAGCAGATTTGCAGTGAAGAAAAGCACTGACAGTCTCTCTTCTGTTGCCTAACAGCGGGAACTGCCCTGGGTTTGGGCATCGTGAACATCCTGCACATGATCAACCCATCTCTGGTGATCCTGTCTGGTGTTTTGGCGGCGCACTACGAGAATCCCGTGGGTCAGGTGATCGGCCAGCGCGCTCTTCCCTCAGCTCAGGGGACCAAGGTCATGGTGTCTGAGCTCGAGGATCCTGCACTGCTGGGAGCTGCCAGCATGGTACTGGACTATACCACTCGACGCACCTACTGAAAGAGCTCGAAGACCACAAACCAATCAGTTACAGACTTAAAGACCAATGGCCAAACATGTGCTATGTCCTTGTTAGGATGATAGTCATAGTGGCTTTGAAGCCTGACATTAACACTTTTATTCATGTAGGTTGTACTATACTCATAGGTGCTATAGTATTTGGGATCAATTACATAATGAAAGATTTTTTTTAATTTTGAAGAATGGGTGAAATGTATGAAGGATGGTTTTATTTAATATTTGTACAGTGGGACTAAGGAGTATTTGTTATTGAGAGGCTGCTATGGTTTCAGCACGTATTCTGTCTATCTTGCTTTCTATTGTTTGTATTTTTTATTGCAGGCAGTCGCTTTCTTCTTTGCGCCTTATGCTGATCATTGCCAAGCCTTTCTTGTGTTTACAGCATCATATGTTTTATTGTATTCGTTCACTCAGCCTGTATGAATGAATGAAAAATGTTTGTCCAGTATGTTTGCAGTAATTTAATATTTAATTTGAATCACAGAGTCTGTAGAATTGTTTACCTATTATGTACATTAAAAAGGATGAAAAAAAACAAAAACAAAGTTTCCATGTATTTCCAGTGAATTTGCCAATTTTAATAATATATCTTGCAATACGCTGTATATATATATATATATATATATATATATATATATATAGATAGATAGATATATAGATAGATATATATATATATATATACACATACATATATATGGGTGATTCTATAATTGTGGGTACATTCAGTGTCTGACAATTCTGTTACTGTCAAACTCTGTTACCAAGGTAACAATGCTGACATTAGTGTAACAGAATTTACCTTTTTTAATATTTTTTTTCTAAAACTCCACTTGCTGATTTATGGACACATTTTTCTAAGAAAAAATAATTGTAAATAATTTAATGTTGAAGAATTAAGTAACTATCTATTTAGGGCTTTTATAAATGAAATTAATAAAATGTTGCCGAAAGAAAAGAACTATAAAATATTTTGATTGCACATTGATACATAATTTGGAAAAGAGGAAATCATGATTTTCAGCTATTTAAGACAATTTTAAATAAATTGTTATATTGATGTGGACTGTAACATCTTGTAATTCATAACAATTAATAAATAATAATAAATAAATTAAAATAATAAAAAATATAACCACTTAAAAAAGCAGAAAAAATGACTTCAGACACCAAATGTACTCGCAATTACCCATATATATATATATATATATGTATCTGTATGTATATATAGGCCTATTTGTGTACACACACATTTGCATACAAATGATTGTAATGATAGATGCAAAATATGTTTTTATGTATGCCCCTGATCTAAAATACTTATGGAATTATAAGTGGGTTAAACCATTGCTATTATATATTACTTTATGTGTCAAAACGTTAATTATTTAACAAAAACCCTCATAAAGAGATGATGAACATATATTTAAAAAACTTTTATTTTGAAGCGTTTGAAGTCCAGAAGACGTAAAAAGATGTGCGCTAATATACCCGGAAGTTCCACTGGCTCTTTCATCCCTGGGTTTGGCGCGTGTAAAGCAGTGAGACAGACCCACTCCTGTCACTTCTGAAGCATTTCTTCTTGTGCTAGGGAATTAGGATTTAAAATGCCTCTTAAATTTGAGTTATGTCCCGGTCGCATGATCGGAGGAAACAACCCATGTTTCATTATTGCAGAAATCGGACAGAATCATCAGGGAGACATTGAAATCGCCAAGAAAATGATCAAGATGGCAAAGGTACGAGTTTGTTTGTTTTAATTCACGTAAGTACTGCACATTTACCATCGGCGGCGAGCCTGCTAGTTAAAAAAAATTTGTAAAATGTTTTAATTGTTTTGGAGACTGTTTTATTACTGCTTAATTACTGTTTGCAACAGGGCATGCTTGTTATTATTTGTTTTCAACGTCAGTGGTTCAGTGCAGGACAGGTGTCAGGTTACTACTCAAGCTGATATTGTACATAAAATACTTGAAAATGTTTATTCAGAACTGCTTTTAAAATCACTTCCTGCCGCTGAATATCTTTAAAGCTTTAAGCCGTAAACCTACTTATTAAGATGTTTAGTTAGACTAAGTTTTACAAATTTGGATTAGATAAAAGTGCTTGATCTTTTACCGATTTTGGGTTCCTTTCTGAAAGAAAGCAGTGAGTATTTAGTCTGCATTCAATTTACAATGGAATTACAAAATAATAAAAAAAGAAAAGATGTAATTATAATAATATACCATATCAGTATATCATAAGAGTATATATTAAGACTGTATACCGTATAAGACTGTATCTTGCAAGACTATTTTTAGGGGACTGTTAACTAATTTTTCTGTTGTCATTACTTTTATGTTCTCGTATTTATTTATTTATTTATTTTTTACATATTGCTGATATGATTTCTTCTATATAACTATTCCTCGTCTATACTAGGACTGCGGCGCAGACTGTGCGAAGTTCCAGAAGAGTGAGCTGGAGTTTAAGTTCAATAAGAAAGCTCTGGAGCGGCCGTACACCTCCAAACACTCCTGGGGAAAAACATACGGAGAGCACAAGCGCCATCTAGAGTTCAGCCATGAGCAGTACAAGGAGCTGCAGCGGTACGCTAAAGAAGTGGGCATCTTCTTCACGGCGTCGGGAATGGACGAGGTGAGCGGGTTACAGCCGCAGGACGCATGCGCGGACTGTTAGACTGGCATCTGTATTTGATTTGTTTTAGATCCAGCCTTACAGATATCAAGGAAAGATAACAGAAGCCTG
Source organism: Enteromius mattozi (assembly GCA_032359235.1). NCBI lineage: Eukaryota > Metazoa > Chordata > Actinopteri > Cypriniformes > Cyprinidae > Enteromius > Enteromius mattozi. The sequence continues at coordinate 524,223 of JAUMHE010000001.1, read as the reverse complement.
CTTATTACACCAAATACCAAAAGTCATGTGCGTTGTTGTATTTCTCATTAGTCATGTGAATATTACAGCTGGCTCTTACAAAAGTACTGAAGCAGTACCATGGGACAGTGATGCCTTAAGCTGATGTGCTCGTATATTAGAACCAAGAATGTCATGCATGTTAATTTTAGTTTATTTTTCTGTCTGCTTGTGTCTTTTAGATGGCTGTAGAATTCCTGCACAAGCTTGATGTGCCTTTTTTCAAAGTTGGATCTGGAGACACCAACAACTTCCCCTACCTCAAAAAAACTGCCCAAAAAGGTCCCATTTTTATATTTAAATTATTTCTTTATATAATACTGATATTATTGCAAAAAAAATCAATCAGATATTTGTAAAAAAAAAAGCTAAATATATATTTAAATACACAATATATATTAAATAATGTATTAAAGTAGAACATTTTTACATTAAAATAACATTTGAGAGTATTACTGTTTTACTATATTTATTTACTACATCAAATACTTACATCCATGATAAGCATAGGTTAAAAATAGTCATTCAAATATATAATACACTTTTAAAACTAATGATTTAACAAATTTAACTTCTGATGCTTGTCTGTGTGTGTGTTCAGGACGTCCCATGGTTGTGTCCAGCGGAATGCAGTCCATGGAGACCATGCGCCGTGTTTATGAAACTGTAAAGGAGCACAACCAGAACTTCTGCATCCTGCAGTGCACAAGTGCATATCCATTGGAACCTGAGGATGTTAACCTGCGGGTTATCACGGTAAAGAAACCAGATCTTTACACACTTAAAAATTAAAGTACTTAAAAGTATCAAAATCCTATATCTGTATGATTAGCTAAATATGCTACCCCCCCCAAACTACAGGAATATCAAAAAGAATTTCCAGACATTCCCATTGGTTACTCAGGCCATGAAAGTGGGATCAGTGTCACAGTTGGGGCAGTTGCACTGGGAGCAAAGGTCGTGGAGCGCCACGTGACCTTGGACAAGACCTGGAAAGGCAGCGATCATGCGGCATCTCTGGTGCCTGAAGAGCTGGCCGAGCTGGTGCGATCGATCCGTATTGTGGAGAGAGCTTTGGGCACTGGAGTAAAACGCATGCTACCCTGCGAGGTGCCATGCCATGATAAGGTATAATAAGAACCAGTGCAAATGCATTCCTATTCATGACATACATAACACTGATAGAGGCAAGCAGCACTATTAACTACTACTATTAAATTGTGCACATCAGTGTTTTTTAACTGTAACATAAAAAAAAGCTAAACATTTATATGTGTGTGTATATTAATATGAATAATATACGTGTTTAAGAATGAAATTTAAGCAGCAAAATATATATTTTAGTATTTTATTTAAAAGAATATTTCAGAGTATTACTGTTTTACTATATTTATTTACTACATCAAATTTAAGAGGCAAGCATCACTATTAACTAATACTATTAAATTTGTCTAAATTATTTGTTTCATTATAGTATTTATCAATATGTTAATGTTAATTATTTTTTCATTTTTAATTTTAGTTTGTTTTAGCAGTTTTATGTGCTTTTTGACTTTTTAAAAAAAAAAATATATATATATTTCTATGTAGCTTTTATTTTTTTTTTAATTTTTCATTTATTTATTTAATTCTCAGTTTAAGTATTTCGTGTTTAATATTTTCATTACATAGCTTAATTTCAGGTAATTTGTACTGTTAGTACTTTCTGTGTCTACATCAACCCCATCTGTTTTACAGGTCCATTCTCTTTCCATCTTATGTTGCATTCCTGCCGCTGCATTCCTGTTCTTGCCCTGTTTCCTTCCAAAACATCCTGTCTTAACTTCTCTTTTCTTTCTTTCTTTCTTTCTTTCTTTCTTTTTTTTTTAAACTATCATCTTTATCCATTGGCTACCCAGTGTTACTACTCCTTAACTTTGCTCCTTCTTGGTGGGATGTTTGTTTTGAACAGCACAAGCAGATTGTCATCAAGTAATCTGGGCTGTCAAATATTCCTATAATCCTCTTCTACATCTTCCTCTCCTCTCTAGCTTGGGAAATCTGTGGTAGCCAAGACAGCCATCCCGAAAGGCACAGAACTCACCCTTGACATGTTGACGGTGAAAGTAGCAGAACCTAAAGGTGTAGCCCCAGAAGACATCTTCCAACTGGTTGGGAAGAAAGTGACAACAGACATTGAAGAGGATGAGAGCGTCACTGCGGATGCAGTCGACAACTATGGCAAAAAAGCCAAAGCTTGAGGAAAACTGTCTCCACAGCCTGTCATTCTTTATCAGACTGGAACGAAATTGAGATATTTTAGCCAGATTTACATGCATTATTCTAGAATCATGGTTAAAATAACATTATGTTTGTCTGATAAGCAGAGACAAATGCAACAATTCAACAACAAATGCTGTTAAGTCAGTTAATATGGGTTCTTATTTGCCAAATATGGTTAAATAAATAATGGAACTAAAAACACGGAAATCTGTTTTATTTTGAAGGTGTATTAAATGAAATCAAAAATGCGTAGGGCTTTATTACTATTCATAGAAATGAGCAATTTGTTAATACCACGAATGTTGCTTGTTTTAAGTGAGTGAGTTACATGATATGTGTGTGTGTGTGTGTCATAGTAGCACCATAATTGTCTTTTTCAATACTGAGGTACATGAATGCAGGATGTGACCATTACATGTTGATAATTTGTTAATTGCGATACGATCAGGCGTTTTCTTTTTGCAACTAGAATGGCACACAAATCTTGTTTTCTGGTGACCTTCAAAATCCAGCATATTTTTTCTGTGAAGGGCACTACGCTGTCAGTGTTTCATGACAAACCGTGTTTATATTCATTATAGACTGATACGTATGCAATCTCATATATTGCTGCAACGCCCTATCAGGGCGCGCTGAAGATCACGGGACTTTCACAGCCACGGTTTAGTCATTTTATTGGTCGGCGACTCAACTTCTCGCCATTTGTATGGACAATAGAGCCGCTCATCAAAAATACACAACGTTGATTGGTCGAACGGCAGTTTCCTTCGCGTCCGTTCTCTCTTAAGCACCTCCCCCACTGACATTGGAGCCGTCGACGAGGAAGACAGTAGGGTGATTTGTGTTTTCAGTTGTTCTCACTCCAAACACATTTAGCGAGCCATGGACGATTTTGATATGCTCAGTGCCCCTCAAGGAAGCGCAGGGAACGGTGTGGGGGCAGACGAGGACCCGGCGGCAGCATTTCTGGCCCAGCAGGAGAGTGAAATCGCTGGCATCGAGAATGACGAGGGCTTCAGCATCCTGGACAGCGGAGAAGTGCCTTCATCCCTGAGCCAAGACACCGACGGTGGGTTTACACGACATTGATAGTAATAAAACAAACAAAAATAGTCTCTTTATCATCTTGAAAGCGATCAGTCAGACAACCAATCAAATAACACTTTTAACTCGCTCGTTAGCCTGCCAGCTAGCCTTCATCCAGAGCTCTATGTGTATATATGAAGTAACGCGGTGTGTATAAATAATACGTGCTGTTTGTATAGGTCACACTGCAATAAACGTGTTTAAATGTCCTGTTGTTTTACATACTGGACTGGTAACGTTAGTAGGAAGAAGGAAAATGGCGTTATCAGTCGTTAACTCGGCTCTTTATGAATCTCCCCCTGGTAGACCTCTCATTTAAAATTGCGATTTTATTCGGGTTTAAAGGAGACAATTGCCTGTTAGAACACGTATATTTACCGATATTTGAGTCGATGGACTACTGTTGTAAGTTCAGCAAAATTCCAGTTCCTTGAACGATGATGGAGTTTTTATTATATAATGACCTTTGGACTAAAGGCTGTGTGTGTGAGAGAGAGTAGTTCCAATAGTATTTATAATGAAGTGTCTATCTTTTAGATTGGGTTATGACAGTACTAGTGGTGTGTGTTCAAACGTTATTTAGACAAACATTAAACGGCATCAAAGCAGCCATGACAGCATAAAAAGCGCATTGAGTGTTTAAACGCACCCTTATCCACGACAGTTAGTGATTTGAACGCACAGTTGATGGCCAGAACATTCAAGAGTTCGATTCGATCTTTTCAAACGCGCTCGGAATGGCGTGAACATTCGATTTTTAAGGTTCAAATGGTCAGAAATGATCTATTTGAACTCAACTATGATGTTTTTAAAAAATTAATTCATTTCTTTGCTCAAAAACACTTACACGTTTGGCAGATGCTTTTATCCAAAGCCAGTTTCATAAGGGATTCATATTTAACGTTAATAGTTTATACCTTCGAAATAAGTCTTTTTAAGTTGGCAGCTCACTAGGTTTCAAGGTTATCATCACAAGTATCTCACTGTTTGAGTCTGTACAGGTACCTAAACTATAATTACACCTTTCAAAAATTAATTTAATACCATAGACTTACTGAAATTATAGTATTTGAGGTCTTTGCCTTTGGTTAGTAATCACACCTTACGTTATCAGTCTACACAAGTGTTTGCTATTCCCTTTTTACTGGCCATTGGCTTGAATGTTGCTTTGGCTGAAAGTTTTAAATAAATGATGATGGGGATGCTGTTTCACCAGCACAAAGGCACAGTCTGAGTTCGGTCTAGGATGATCGAAGACAACAGTCTAGAAGGTGCTATGCAGTACAGTGTGCAGAAAATCAGTCAGGCCCTGCATACTGTCTGTTCATTAATTCAGGTTTGGGGGGAAAAAAAATTTAGTGTGAGGGAAAACATTGATCTTTTTTAATTGTGTGCTTAGTATGTTGGTCTGTTTCTTGATGGAAATGTTGGTGTTACTGATTAAACCCTTTTCTTGTAAAGAAATGCTACATGATGTTTTCCACTGATTCAGCAAGAAGGAAAAAGAAGTCAGCAAAACCAGAGACTTGGGCAGTAGGAAGGACTATATCCTGTACCCCATTTCAACACTAAAATAATGCTTTGTTATGGACTATACGTTACTGCAAAAGAAATACGTTTTTTAAGACATTTTTGACAGATGTCTTTATCCAAATTGACTTCAGTTGCATTCAAGTTGTGCATAATTTTTCAATCTCATGCTTTCCCTGGGAATTAAACCCACAGCCTTCACTTGTTAGTGGCTCTTCTGTTTGAGCTACAGCGTTTGTCTGTGTTTTCAACCAGTGACTGTACTGAGGGTGATTCATACAGATGCGACGCATGAAAAATTGACTGAACACTGACTATTTTTAAAACTTCCATGTTCTTCTCTCTCCATTTTATCTTGGCAGGTGGAGCATTGAATGGAGATCTGCACGGGGTAAGACTTTGATGGCTTCTTTCTTGTTTCATCAAACTTGGAACAGTTTTTCCAAATATTACAGAGTTGTATTTTTTATTTTATTTTTTAAGATGGTTGTCTCTTGAATGTATTTCTCCAACAGGTGATAGGAAATGCAGTGTGCATGAGAACAGAGCAAAAGACTAAATCTAGACTTGCTTTAAATCTTTGGTTCTTAAATAGCTGTGTATATTAAGGTAATGTTAGATGAATTTATTAACCCTGTGATTTGATACATGATGTGCTAGTTCTAAACATGAATAAATTGTGCTGAAAAACCTGTACTGAATATTTATATTTGAGTAATATTTCAAGATGAAGATTAAAGCCACTTAGGTTTACTTGATTATCCATACATATTCTTGTAGGAAAAACATCTTAAAATGTATCAATTGAGTTACATCAGGCTTTTGAGAAATGTTTAATTGTATCTCTCAAGTCATCGTTGTATTGCATTGCGTTAAATGTTTTAAAATACAGAACATTTAAATGTCATGTTATTGGGAGATTTATATTACAGGCTATCATAATTTCATCTTTTTATATGAATAACGACAGCAACATTTCTTATCACACTCTATAAGCAAGAAGTCTAAATATAATAAACTTCCATTTTAAAATGTTTTTTATGACAGACTTTACTGTGTAAATTTTGCCCGTAAAGAGGATGGTGAATGCCTAGTGTTACTAGTCAACGGTTACTAATCTAGTTTTATTAGAATTACCAGTTTTGTTATTCTAATTAAATTATTGAAGAATCACTCGTCCAAAGGAGTTGATGCTTTAAAGTGCATTAACTAAGTAGTATACTGAGTTTGCTGATTTTTGCTGTTCGTGTCCTGTAGGAGAGTAACGGCCCTTCAGATTTGTATGCGGCCATCTCCAGCGCTGATCGGTTGCAGGCAGAGCCGGAGAGCTTGAGGAAGTGGAGAGAGGAGCAGCGTGACAGGCTGGAGGAGCTTGGTAACTTCAGCATAGACACATATGTTCTCCTTAAGATAAATTAAAACTATAAGGTTCATTAGGGCCGACAGATGTTCCCTTTTCTATTTTTCAGATGCTAACTCCCGTAAGCAGGAGGCAGAGTGGAAGGAGAAAGCCAAGCTGGAGCTGGAGGAGTGGCACACCAGGCAGAACGAGCAGCTGGAGAAGACCAAAGTCAACAACAGGTACACGGGACACTATTTAAGCAGCTGAAATCTATAGAAGAGGCCTAGATTCTGTCTCTTGCTGTTTCGGTTACAAAAGCCGTGCACTTTCTAGTGCTTCTTCATCATACTTTGCATCAAGGTGTATGCTGGTTCAGTTCATAGTTTACTCAAATGAAAATTAGCTAAAAATGTACTCCTCCCCCTCAGGCCATCCAAAGTGTAGATGAGGTTTTATCTTCATCAGAAGATATTTGAATTTAGTATTATATTACTTGCTCACCAGTGGATCATCTGCAGTAAATGGGTGCCGTCAAAATGAGAGTCCAAACAGCTGATAAAAAAAAATCACAGTAATCCACTATTACTGATGTTTTGGGAAAGCGTTTTAACTTTAAAGCATTACTTCTGGCCAAAATACGAGGCTATAATTAATAATAATGCGTCCAGCAAATCCTTATTTTTGGGTGAACTGTTCCTTTAAAAATAGTTCACTTGAAAAATTAAACTTTTAATTTACGTAGCCTTATTTTCCGGCATAGTTCATAGTTCAGTGGCTCTAACATTCACAATACAAATTAAGTAAATGATTCAGGATCATTTTTGAGTGAATTATTAAAATATGAGGATGTGACTAAAATGATATGAGAGGACAGTGAAGAAGCTATCTGACCTTGTTGAATGGTCATGTGATTGTGCCCTTGGACTCTTCTGCAGTGTTTTGGTCACATGATAATGCCTCGTCCAATCCAAAGCAGTTAGTTTATCTATGATTGCCACAAGATTTTGCATTTAGCTATTATAATGGAGTGAGGAGCTCTATGGAAAGCTCTTTCTGCTTTAGTGAAGC
>JAUMHE010000001.1:484912-512707 GCA_032359235.1 Enteromius mattozi | reverse complement strand
TAGTTAAGTGTCTCCATGTCAGGTTATTTGAGGCCTTCTTGGAGGTTTGCTAATGCCCTGTGATGAGTTCTGGCCCCTGGATAAAACCACTACAGATAATTTCATGTAAAAAAATATATATACTTCTTGCTCTGGAAAGCACTCAAAATCAAACATTTAACAACCCTTTGGTATAAATAATTGCATTTATTGGTCAATTCTTGCAATGGCACAAGCTAACCAGAACAAAATCTGTTCTAGGAAGACCAAAAACCCATCTGAACCGTTTTAAAAGCATTGGTAATTTGTGCAATTGGTAAGTAGAATTCCAAGAAAAAAAAACTTTGGCTTGATAGTAACTTTGATACAGGCGTCTTTGAGACAAAAAGTGATTCTGTTATAGTAAATATAAATCGGGTCATTTTTACATTCACTAAGACAAAACATTGCTTTAGCCAAAGAGTTTCATTCAGCAGTAACCAATATTTTCCTTAATGGTGAATGCAACCTTTTTTTTTTTTTCTTACATTAATTGCCATTGAACACACTGAAATCCTGCCAGGGATGCTCCGGACACTAAACACTGTGAAGTCCAAAAACAAACTGATCAGGGTGATTCTTTTTAGAAGATGATGATAAGGCCAAAACAAGCTTCTGTTTATCTATGATAAAGTCTCAAGATCCATCATGGAGGCAGCTTTTCGTCGCTGTGATATCACACTCAGCTGAAACACAAAAAGTAGTTTTAAGGGATTCTATACAACAGTCAGGTTCCACAAGTTTAAAAACCCATGCAGCTTCTCTATTAGGAGAGCTGATTTATAATGATAATTTATAAACAATTAAAGATATACCTACTGTGAGCTATAGGGTTATTAATCAATGGTACATTCTGAAATATTTCAACTTATTTTAATAGCGGAATTCCTGGTGAAAAACTTGCATGATTATGCAAGAAATCTCCAATCAGAAACAAAAAAGAACCATATACACTTTATGGGATTTTAGTTCTTTCAGTCCTGTAAACTGTATAGTACACTGACTTGTAAATTTGTCTGTTTTTTAAACTTTGTCTACTTTTTTGTTTTAAATCAAAGTCTGTAATACTGTGTAGCTGTTTGGTTTGGTTCATGGCTTATTAACACTTATTAAAAAACCCAATACAAAAAATACTTTAACCAAGGCTACTAAAAAAAGTGAATAGCCACTGTTGCATTCAAAAAGCAGGAAGTGTATACCTGTTGTGATGCACTGGCTGCACGCTGCTCTGCCTGAGTAAGACGCCTCTGTAGACGTGTGTTCTTCTCCTGCTGCTCTGAAACCTGCCTCTCATACTACGGATAAAAGTGATAAAACATGACTCACAGGAAACCCAACAGAAATTCAATCACTTACAGCACACATCTAGTAGAAACAAATCTGCATGTACACACCTCCAGTATCTTCTGATGATCAGCTTCCATCTGGATCTCCAGTTCCTGAGCACGCTGTTTCTGTCTGTTCAACTCTGACCTGCAATGATCATAAGTCATTTTAATTGACCTGCTTTATTCAATCAATTCACATTATATGTAATCAATAAGCTCATGTAATGTGATTTCTGTCCTGGCAAACAACACTTGCATGACCTGTGCGTGTCAAGTAAGCGTTCACCTAAGGCTGTTGAGTTTCTGCTGGAAAGCCTGTGTGAGGTTCTTGGCCTCGTCTTTGTAGCGGCTAATGGTTTTCTGTTGAGCGAGCAGCAGTCTGGTCAAACCAGCGCTGGAGTTTTTACTGCTCTCCTCCATCTCTCTCAGCCTGGACTCCAAACCCTGCTCCTTCACACACAGCTCCTGCTGCATCGAAGACACCTACACGCAAACAAAAACCTGTGAAAGATGCCACATACTACACTTCTAGTGCTTCTACTTTTCCCCTTAAAGTTCATTTATAATGTTTTTTTAGACTATTTGAGCAGACCTCTAAATATTAGAAGTGCACATGCTGTTCTACTTGTGTATTAAAAGGTTAGTTCAGACAAAAATGAAATTCTGTTATTAACTTCTCACACTGAAATTTCTGAAAACCAGTGAAACTTTATCTTGGAAGCAAAAATTAAGATATTATGGATCCTGAGATATTTCTGATCCTGAAAATCCATTCCACCAAATATGGTAAGAGGAAACTGTACTTACATGACATAAGAGTAAACCTCATTTGTTTATGCACGTTTTTGCAACATTTAACATGTTTGACTTCCTCTGTTCACTGATCATTGTCTACATGTGAAGAAAAGCTTTAAATTGAAGTATGACTGTATATGAAAATGCAGTTTATAACCTGTTGTTTGGCACGTCTCTGAGCGAGCGCACACTCTTTGCGCAGTGCTTCCATGTCTCTGTGCAGTTGCTGGTTCTCTTGCTGCAGCGTGAGTCTCTCGTCACTAATTGCGGTACTCTCCTGTCTTGCACTAGTCAGTGTGGACTGCAGCCTGCGCACCTCCTCCTGACAGCGCGACAGCTCCTCCGAATACCTACACAAGCACAGGGGAGACAGCAAACTATTATGGATGTGCCCATATGTTTGACCTCTGTGTAGTTTATGAGCACGTGTGCGTGTTCTCACTCCATCTCCATCTTCTTCATCTTGGTTTTGGTACTGTTGAGTGTGAGTAGCATTTCGTCCTTCAGTCGTTCAGCATTTAAACATCTCTGATGGAGAGCCTCCATCTTCCTCATCTCAGGCTCTCCAATTCTCCCCTCTTTATAGACCTACAATACAACACAATTTTTTACAAATATTTTTAATGCTCACCAAAGCAGCATTTTCGATCAACAATTCAATAAACACAGTTATTACAATTTCAAAAAAAGGTGACATGCCTAATAACACTTCTTAAAGGGGTAGTTCCCCCCTCAAAAAATTCTGTCATTATTTACTCACCCTCACGTTGTTCTAAACCTATAAGAGTTTTCCTTTTTCTGTTTAACTTAAAAGAAGATATTTAAAGAATGTTGGTAATTAAACAGTTAACAGTAGCCATTGACATACTGTGCTTACTAACGTTCTTTAAAATACCTTCTTTTGTTTTAGAAAGAAGATTAAAACTTGTACAAGTTTGGAACAAAGTTAGGGTGAGTAAATTATGACAGAATTATTTTTTTAGGGTGAACTATCCCTTTAAATGTTATAACATGACAGCAACATAAAGCCTTAGTTCATTCAATTAATGTGCGAGTAAAAATGCGCATTTATTTTCACCTTCTCCAGCTCCTCTTCCACAGCTTTTCTCTCCCGATGGGCTCTTTCAATCTGCGTTTCTTTATCGGCACATTCCTACACACACAACCACATCAGATATGTTGATATGCAATGGTGACAGTTGTAGCTATACACATCTGTACATATGTTGATGAATGTGTCACCAGTTGCAGGGCAGAAAGCTCCTCAGCCATACGATGAATTTGAATGTTACACTGCTTACGGACACTCTCTACCTATAAAAGAAAAGAAAAGAAAACATTTAGTATTATGCGTCACACTCAAAGATGCAAATAACAATATATGTACACTATGATCACAGACTAGCTGAATGTCAAAGCACTAAAAATAGAAACAAGAATGACACTGATGTGACTGTGCCAGTGCTAACAGCCATGCTATTTTTGGCTATAGAGCTCTACAGGGTTCAAGGACGCATATCTGCTTTTAATCTTTAATGCTGTTAAAGATTGTGAGAAAAGATATTCAGATTTGGTTACAGAAGTGCAAGTCAAAAATCATAGGCATTCAATAAATTTGATAAAATATTTGAGTTTCAACTCATATACTCAAGAGTTTCTTTTTGACAGGTCAGCTAAACATACACTGATAAAATAGTAAGATATTGTAAAGATAATAACAATGGTAAGGACATGGTAGGGGATTGTTTGAAACTATGCTTTTTATTTAAAAGACATTCCTATAAACTAGTGCTGTCAAATGATTCATCACATCCAAAATAAAAGTTTTTGTTCACATAATATATATGTGTGTTCTGTGTATATTTATTATGTATGTACAAACAAACAAAATATATATTGAAAATAATTACATGTATATATTTATATTCATACCATTTATATTTAATATATAAACATAAGATTTTTCATAAATATACGAAAAATGTATTTGTATATACATAGCACATACATATTATGTAAACAAAAACTTTTATTTTGGATTAAATTAATCATTTTACAGCACTACTATAAACTAAATCGTGTTTCCACCAATAGTCATAGGAACTATAAAAAAAAAATGCTCCTCATGGTGCCTAAGATATAATCTACGTAGGCTTACTAGGGTTGGAGCAAAAAATAATTTAATATGTTTGAGAGCAAAACTGATGCTGTACTGTGTTGCCTCCTTTTGAAAGTTCAAGAACATTAGCAGTGATCACCTCTTTCCTGGTGCGCATGGCAGCATCCTGGATCAGCTGCTTCATGGCATCTTTCATCTTCTCCAGCTCTTCTGCTCTCTGTTTCTCCCTTATCTGAGCCTTGAATAACATTTAAACACAGCAAAATGATTTTAGATCATGTGAAGTCAGGTACGTATAGAAGAGCTCCTGAATTGGGCCTGTGCGGTGTGTTTATTTGGAGCGTGACCTGTTCTCTCTGAAGCGAGGCCTCCTCAGCCAGCTGGATGGAGCTGCGGAGGCGACTGAGGGCTTCAAATTTCTCCTCTTCCAGAGAGGCGCAGCGACCCTGCAGTTCACCCACTTGCCGCTCCCAATCCGTCTGCTTCCTGCGCACCGACTCAGAGTCCTGCGTCGCAGCTTTGAGTCTGAAAAAAACAAAAACAAATTGAAAATAACATATCCCATCAATATTTTCAATAAGATTTAAAAAGAAACAAAAAAACAAAGTCACATTATTATGTATTTGTATGATCATAAGTAAAAATAAATGCAGCAATATGTGCAAATATATATCTTTTTAAATATCCTTTCTTCTTTGGAAGCTGTGTCAGGTTTTTCTTTCACATGTCCATTTTAAATGTTTGGAGTTGGTTTTTACATTTAAATTTGATTTTATTTATTTATTTATTTATTTTTTACCAAGACTGCATTAATTTAATCAAACATACAGTAAAGCAGTATATTATTGTACTGTAACAGCACATAAAAACAGTAGTATAATACTGTAAAATATTATTGCAACTCGAATTCTTCAAAAAGCGTTATAATATGCTGATTTGAATCTCTGGAAACATTTATTTATATAATAATCATTATTAGTATTAAAGTTGAAAATGGTTATGTTCCTTATTTTTGTGTAAATCATGATTCAGAAAGAAAAGAATCAAAAGAACAGAATTAATTTGAAACAAATCTTTTGTAGCATTGTCTTATCCATCTTGGTTGATTAATTTCAAGGATCCTTGCTGAATTTAAGTGTTAATTTCTTTTTAAAAAAGTCATACTGTCTTCATTATTAAACTTCACCTGGATTCTAGCTGCTTCAATGCTGCTTGTAGTTGCTGTAGTCTCCGATCAGAAGCTTCTTCTCTACCCTGAGCTTCTGCTGCATCCTCTTCCTGCACCATTACACAAACATCACATTATTAGAAAAATTGCATAAGCGCAAAAATAGCAACAGTAACAGTGTATTCAAGCTGTCTGTCTCTCACCCTCCTCTGCATCTGATCCTGGACATTCTGCAGGAGTCTCGTCATCTCCTCCACTTTAGTCGCAGAAGATCTCTGCTCAAGCTTGGCTTGCCTAAATCATCATACACAAACAAACAAAGTTGATCTTTTTTAGTAAATTTTGACCCTTTTGTTTCTTTTTTCACAGATAAAACAGTAAGATGCCATGAATTAGAAAGTTTTAGAGGCATTTCAAGAGCAGTGAGAAAACCCATTTTTACTTTTGGAGTAAATGTGAGTTAAAAGTTGTGTTAAAATCATGCTAAACACACTGAGCTGACTGAATTATAAACCCATGAGCCAAACTGAACTCGAGTCAAGGTTAAGTCTTAAAGGGTTGGAACGCTACCTGAGTTGGCTGCGTAACTCCTCCAGCTCACTGCTCTGTTCCGCCACCGTCTTCAGAAACTGCTGATTGGTCTGAGTGTGACAGGACAGACATGAACGCCGGCCGGGCATAACGCCAAACACACACTTCAAAGAATTTTGCAAGGATAAAGGACGAAGGATGGAGGGGTTTTGGAGGTCGAGATGGGATAGGTGTGAAAAAAAGGTGGGTGTGTGAGAGCTACACTGCTCATTAAATATTCACCAATAGAGTAGTATTTCTATCCTCAACCAACACACACACACACACAAGGCTAAACAATGAACAACACTCAGTCAAACAGGTGGCGTTCTGACTAGTGTGAAAAAAAAGCACGCGACTGAGACAGTACAAGGATTAGGCCTTTAAAACCATTGCATAACAACTCACTGTACATGGCAATGATATCACTAATAAAACCCTTTCATTAATATGTAAAAAGACATTACTCAACACATTTTTTGATAAAAAGATTTTGAGTGGGAAAAGGGGATTGATTAATCCACCTAAATAGGACTGGATCATGAAACGTGGCTGATAACATATATAAGGAATAATGTACAGGCCATTATTGCAAAACAAAATGAAATATTTACCAAATAAATACATAAATAAGCATTAAAATATTGTAATTATTTAATTATTTGAGAACAGAGACAATAATTTTTTTTTTTTTAATTAAAATATCTAAAAATAAAATTATATTATTATTTCAAAATGACAACATTTTGTAAAAAAAGGAAGGAAAATGATTTAATTAGAATAAATATGATGAAACCAATGAAACCACACAATATAAACATGGCACAGTACAGTAGATCTTCCCTCAGTTTCACAGACATGGCTTAAACCTAGATGGGCTGTTTTAACAGAAAGAAATGTGCACAGACTGATCTTAAAATATATCAGTGCTGTTGTTGTGTCTGAAGATGTACACTAGCAATGTTATTAAGACACGTTTATAAGACACTTAAACGTCCTAACTGAACAATGGCCAAATCCTGGCTTAACCTAAGCCCTGTCTGTGAAACCAGGCCTCAGATTTTAACCAATATGGTTTATATATTGAAAGAGGAAGTCTCTTACAGATTCCAGCTTCTGATTGGACAGCTGGAGCTTCTGGCTGTGTTGCTGAATCTGCGCCAGCTGACTCTAAAACAGCACAGCGATTGTCAGTAAGAGCACAGACAAGGCACTTCAATTATTAACTGATGTGTATTATAATAAGCTTCAAGCCACAATTAAGCCAATATTGTACAGCCAACAGCTAATATTGAATTCATATATTCAAACAATTCAGTTGGGCATGCCTTCTGGTTTATGTATAATTGTTGGAAAGTGCTGCAGGTCTGTTAGTTATGTTAACAGCGCCTGTATGTTGTTAAACACTGCCCTCTAGTGTTCAATCATCATATTACCTATTCTAGAAATGAGTGAGGATTAAATTAAATATGATACTGAACTGTTTTTTAGAAACCAAATATGAGTATAAACACCAAATATGTGTCAAGTTAAAACAACAAACCTATGACTTACGCATTATAAATCAACTGAACTCAAACATGTGAAAGTGTTAGTATGTAAACACGGTAACCTGCATATGTTGCCGTTCAACTGCATGCATTTGTCCGTCACTTATGGAGCTCTGGTACTGGGTCTGAAGTCGATCCAACTCTTGTGAAGCTGTCTGCCACATCTGAAGAGCCCGTTCTTTCTCCTGGAGACACACACATAAAACAAACTGAAGGTGAACAGACAATGATTGTGGCCTTTCATTAATGTGCCTCTAAACCTCTCTCTGAATACCACTGCTATCCAAGATGCAATGTTAACTAAACTTAATTGATGAATTTATACTGTAGCTCAATATTTAGAGAATTTAATTATGATGCCAGCAATGTCAAAGTCATGAGATTTATTGGCAGGGAATACACATATTTCTCTTGCACTTTAAGTTGTTTTGAAACGCATAAAGCAGGAAAAAAAATTATGTTTATTGAGATTTGTTTAATTACAGTAACTGCAAAAACAATTATATTTTGGTGAAAATACACTGAATGCAAGAGATTTTCTTTTTATAACTACAGCAATTAAAGTTTTTAAATGTTTTGGCTATGACTCGGTACACATTTAAATTTCATTTTGACGCAAATTGACTTGTGTTTTTATAAAAACATTTTCAAATGTGAAATACTCCTGAGTATTAATGCAAATGAACTGCTGAATTCAAACTGATTCATTAAAACGGACAGTTTGCAAAAACTGATTTGCATGAATGAATCATATTCCCAGTTCTATCACCTTTTCTGCTAATGAGATTGCTATTAAAATATTTTAGTCTTAATGCTCTTATTCTTTTTGCAAAACAACTAGTGGGAAAACTTGCACGCAATTTGCAAATATTCACAATATTGCTTATTTTAAATCCAATATATTCTAATATATAACGGATACATTTAACTGCAACATAATATAGCCACAAAGTTACAATTCTCCTTTTCACTTTGCTTCCTTTCTGTACTACCACCTTTATGATGAGAAAGAAGCAGAGAGATGTCTCACTGGATGTTTCATTTACAGCTAATTATTTCATTCTCAGTTAATTAGGAAATTAGAAATGTGAATATGAATTGGAAAGTCCACAGATTCAAAAAGAAGTCACTTGAGAGTTGACTTGAACTGATGCGCTCTCTAGAGAGGTTTAGTTGTGATTTGCAGCATAACATTCTGGTGAACTGCTCCCTAAAGAAGGGCAAAGATGCGCAATGTCGGGCAGAAAAGTGGATCGCTTGATGAGTGACGCACTTATATCTCATTACTCTGTAATGTCAAGTGTTGATATGTAATCCTCAGGAGCACCTGGAGCGTACTCCACGCTGATTAAAACCCATTCCCTCAACACAACACGACCTGTTCCGTCTCATCACGTATTAACTAAAGAACGTGCTTTAAAGCGGGAATAACCCCGGATCACCTCTCTACTCTTTGCACATACTAGAAAAGAGTTGTAAAGGCTAGGAAAGTGCCTGTGGGTTTGTGGTGTCATGGACCGACTCATGGGAGTTTCGAGGTGTTTTTGGAACAGGTCTGGATATTCACCTCCACGGCACACTTGACCTGTTCCTCGAGATTGCTAATGGCGATTGCGTCCGCTGCCGCATCTCCTCCTGTTCCAGTGGATACAGACTGCAACTGCTTTTCAATGGACATTCTCTGCTCTGCATGAAGCCTGCAAATAAAAATTAATATACACAGTTATTGCCAGAGGTCAACCTTCGTAAACCTTTGGGAATTATCTGCGGACACGCTTTAATTTGTTCTGAAATATTAACTGACTTTCACGACTTCGAGGTCCTAGTAATAGATTGGCAAGAAAACACAATCAAATTAAATCAGTGTCAGAAAAAAGTAGAAGTAGATACATTTAAAAGCAAGGTTTATAGTTTTTTTAAAAATGTATTTTAATATTCCATTTAATCATTTAATAAATAAAGTCCATTAATAAAAAAGTAATTTTGCTTTCCTTTTTTCATATAAAATTGTAATTTTGTGTTCTATTACTATACAACACTGACAATTAGATCATGGTGGGGGTTAAATTTTTTTTAGGGCCCTATAATGAGTTTCATAATTGAGTTTTATTTTTTTCCAAATTCCATTTAAATCTTTCTAAATTATGCTTTTATATATACATATATAATTATATATACATATATATATATAAAAACAGCAATTCTAACCGACTGAAATAATGGAACTTACACAATCATGAAAAACACATCAATTCATTTATCATCAATTAATCTAATTCATCAATTTTATAAAATATAAATTTATTATTATTTATATATTTTCAGAAATACATTGCAGTATATTTTTCCAGTGAATAATACTTGAAAAAACAACGTTTTAATAATAATTGTGTAATTTGCAATATTATGTCACAGTTTCTTTAAGTTAAACCAAACTTTTATTTTGACAGCTGGTTGTAAAGACCTTTAGTTTTTGATTGCTTAAATCACCTTAGTTTTTCACAAAAGAAACAGTAAAATGCTCATGAAAAGACTCGGTTTATGCGTTCGTGTTCTCACATATTGAAGTAGCAGAGACTGAAAACACAGCAAGTGTGCACGCTTCAGCATATGTGCATTAAATGAAGCTGCACATCTGTACCATGCATTCACACGTAAAACATGAAGGGATCCATATTTAAATAGCACTTTTGCAGCCTAATATTCTCAAAAACTAGTGCACTATCCTACTTTTAAATAATTCATCCAAAATTTGGCAAATTCTGAAAAAAATTCCATGTTATACAATAATTTTTTGCAATTAGATTTCATGATTTCCACATCGCAGAAATCATAGTGCCCTACTCTAGATTGCACTACATTTTCTCCCACAAATAGTGAATTTACATAATGGGTGGGCTGTGATTACCAAAGCCACCTCATCTTGCGGTGCAGAAGCTGTTAGGACTGACAGACTCTGATAATAAATCAGTGGCTGGATGGAGAAATCAGCAGGAGATCCATTCGAAAGCTCTTACCGCTCGTTTTCCTTAACCACCTGCTCCAGGCTTGCTTTGACGTCTGTCATCTGCCTCTGAGTGTTTGACAGGGAGAAACAAGCGTGTGAGTGAGTGGTGGGAGGAGGATGATTGAGAGAGATTGAGAGAAAGTGTACTCTAAATGGCAAACTTATTATAGGACAAATTCACTTGACTTGGGATTAAACTGCAATTTAAAGCTGACAGCATAAAATCAGCCCCATCAAGCCCTGACAGTCACAAAACCTCACTGTAATGTGAGCATTTATGTGATGTAAGCATTGGTGTAGGGTAGCAATGTGTACCTGATAGAACTTGAGCTGCATCTCCATCTGTTGTATGTGTCTGTCATACTCTTCTATTAGAGGAGCCATTAGACTGAAAACACACACCCAGGTCAGAAAACAACATTGTATAACATTATAGATTATTAACATTTAGGGTCTCATAATACTGGATTACATAGAAGTACAGTTATAATAATACTGTAATTACAGTATACTACTATCAATAGTTTATGATTTTACACGCATTGCATAAATAAAATGAAAACATCAATACTAAGTTGCATGTTTTCTAAATACAGAGTTGTCACCACAATAAAAAAATGCAAAAGGTGAGAAAATTAAACCGAACATTTATAATAATGTGTGCACACACTCAGTTTAAGGACAAATTTCTGCCACTCTTTCAAAATGAGATCATTTACAGTAACATGGCATTCATGAAAAGGTCTGATTTTTTTATGAACTGGATGCCTGGATAGCAGAGGACTTGAGCCAGAGACTGTCGTAGGAGGTTTTAATTGGCTGTAGAGACTCACCCTCTGTCTGAGAGCCAGGGAGCTGCAGATTCCATGACCACATCTCCTGTCTAAAAAAAAAAGTTTTTTTTTTATTCAGGGTTTCTGCAGGTTTATGAATTTAAATTTTAGATTATAAGACCTCTGTAAGACCAAGAAAACTTATGGAATAAATTGAATGGAACATGATACAGGAGTACAGGAGAACAAAAAAATTGCCAATATGCAACAGGCAAATGACCTTTATTAAAAAGGCAAAATAAGATTTTATAAGCATAAACTCAATTTCGTTCGATTTACTCTGGCTTTATATGTTCAGTCTGCATCTTTTGCTTTGTCTTCAACATTTAATGATGTGACTTTATGAATTAAAGAGTTTCTGCTTTGGTTTAAGAGCTTTTCAGGGCTTAGTTTGTGGAAGGGTGAATTAAGAATCAAGTGTCATAATTTACTCTCTTGTTATTCCAAACCTGTTTGGAAACCATTCAATTTTTTCCGATGGACAATTCATTATACAGAAGTCATACAGGTTTGGAACAACGTGAGGGTGACAATGATAACAGAATGTGTATTTATTGAGCTATAAACTCTCCCATTTATGCTTAACAGAACATTCACTTTGCAACATAGGAGCATAATGCTATTATCTAGAGGTAATCTTCTACATAATTTAACAAATAAATCTGCCATGCAATCATAAAACTGACCTGTGACACCGAGGAAGGAGGAGGAAATTCATCCTGATATCGACCCAGGACGGAGTTTAAACGATTCACTGATAAGACACAAAAACAAAGTTCAATTGCTGTAAATCTGAGCATGTGTCTGCACAACATCCGAGATCTCACCTTGATCTCGAAGAAAGTCTACTTCTGTTGTCATTTTTGCATCTGCAACAGCGAAAAAAAAAACTTTGTTAGGTCAGACGTATCTGCAAAGCATATGCTTTGTAAAAATGTATAATCAACATAACTATAATACCATTCAGTATGTGGGTGGGTCGGTAGGTAGGTAGTATGCAACGGGGAACTGAAGCAGTTAGTTTATACACCTCCAGCACAAATGATCCCTGGAGACTGTCTTTGTGTAGGAATATCAGTTTACCATTGAATTAACTGACTCTATAGAACCATATCATTAATCATTTTGGTCTAATCGAGTAAACGTACATTATTAAAGTGGATTATTACGAAATGACACATTGCTCAATAGATTAACTGGAAAAGAAGCGAATCTGGTGTGTAATCTCAGCAACAGCATTAAGCATCATTGGTATCTAGGTGGAGATTTGCATTGGCTAACTAGCAGGCTAACGGCTACAAGTGTTTCAACATTCATTATAAACGTGCTGAACACTCTGTCATAAAACTCAGCTGAATTCTAACTGTTTATTTTTTTTCCACCGCGTAATATGACATATGACAAAATTGTATAAACACGTAAATACATGTAATTTCATAAGGATAGATACCTCCAAATCCTTCCGCCTTGTAGTTTAAAGATCCTCCCAGCCAATCAGACTCATGTTCACGGACGCTCGGATTCTACCTCAGAGCCAATCAGATTCAACCTCTGGAACGCGGTGCAACTTACTAAAATGTTCCCGGGTAGTTTCAACCCGCTTGCGTTCCGTGCAGTTTATGGAGTTCCTGTTTTTCATGGTGCTTGAATAGGGGAACTATCAGCCTTAATGTGATCGAATAGGGTAAGACTTTGCTTAACAATATTTATTTGTAGTTTGTTAACTTTATGGCTGACTGCTGAAACGTTTGTGAGATTCTTGGTTCACGTGTGTCTAAAATCAGGAAGTGTTTTCTAATAACATCAGGTGTTAAGTTTATGATTTCAGATAAGATATTGAAGGCTTATCAATGACTATTGAACTTTATTTCACGTCAGACAGTCCTGTGTCCTGAGCTGCTTAAAGACGTGTTAGAGCACAGAACTGTGGATGTGTAGACTTTATATAAACAGACATATAACAAGAACACTACTTTTGAGAACTTAACCAGATAGTAATTTATTATTATTTCAGGTATTGATAGAAACTAATATTTTAACATGTTTAACAGTGTCTGTGTTGGTTGTATCCTCCTGACTGCCATGGAGTTCCACATCAAACGTACCTGGGACAGCTTACCTGTGGACCATGAGCCAGTAAAGATTCGCTTCTCACCTGGCGAGGATGGTTTATTAATGCAGGTAACTGCTCCTTTCTTTAATGACCCCCCTGGACCAGCCGGACCACCTGGAGAGCCGTTCCCTGGTCTTTGGGACTATGAGGGTAAGTGTACTTTTATTACTTTTAATAAAGGGCCAATTTGTCAGTTTCGGTTTATAGATTGAAGTTACTTACTTTCAGATGACTAAATAATAAATTTGTGCGATCAGCTGATCATGTTGCATACACACATGTAACCTTGATCCTTGGACTATTAGATAACGCAAAAACATTTAACTTCAGTGAAAACTTGAATTAAAATTAGAAAAAAAGTTGTTTACCTGACAATTCAAACTGACAAATTTTACAATCTTTGCTCTTTGACTAATTTTTCAGTGGTGGAGTCATTCTTCCTGAACAGCAACACTGAGCAGTATCTGGAGGTGGAAGTCTGCCCGTAAGCCTGCAGTGTTTATCAGGCAGGAGGAAGATTTTTGAATGCTAACTTGTAATTGAAATAATATTTTGTTATTACAGTCATGGACAACATCTCATTCTGCTATTGAATGGAAAACATAACGCATTTATGGTAAGAAAATACATATTGTACATCAGTTTATTAACGTTTTCATAAAAAAAATACAATACAAACAGTCAAATATGATGACAGTTTTAAATAACTTTTATATTTAGAATATTTGAAAATGTAATGTGTTCCTGTGTAAAGTAGAGCTGAATTTTCAGTAGCCGTTATACCAGTCTTTAGTGTCACACAATCCTTTATAATTCATTTTCAATTAATTAATTTGCTGGTCAAGAAACAATGATTATTATTATAGATGTTGAAGACATTCATTAAATGTAATTTATTAAAATGGCTTTACTGTCACATTTGTTCATGTACAGTTTATAACAGCAATGGTCTAAGCACTAAAATGCAGGAATGCTTAATGTAATAGTACAGGAGATAAAAATGCAGTAATGTGAAGTATTCTCATGCTTGTTATTTTGCAATAATGTTTATGCTATAACCTACAGCAACAACTCCCTCTATCATTCAAAGCCAATATAGAGGACAAGACGTGGAAGGGAGAAGCACTTCTACCTTGGAGGTATTTCCCTCAGGGCATTAATAAGATGAATTCCTATGCCATCCATGGCTCTGGAGCAGGAAGGACATATGAGGCTCTGTATCCTGTTCCTAGAGAAGACCTAGTAGAAGGACAGGGACCAGACTTGTAAGTTTAGATATGTTAAAACGGTTTGCTTCCTTTTAATGGGTCTTAACATCATCAGGATCTTAACATTTCTTCTCTCAACAGTCATCGACTTGAGTATTTTCAAGACTTCACTCTGCAAAGCATCATGGGAGAAGACTGGGTTCAGCCAGAATCTGACCTGTGGGATTTGGCAAGCAAATGACCAGCTGAAAATCACAAATGAAGTTAAAACTGTCTTCAAACCAGCTTTTTAATGCAGTAATTACTCGCAATTTGCTTCCATGGCTGCTACAGCACAAACTCCACTGCAGCCTAATCAAAGTTAATGATGTGGCTTGTTTTAATGTGGGTGTAATAGCAATATAATGGCTTTTATTATCACAATTTAATAAATCTTCTATCAGTAATGTGGCACTGATCTCAGCAGTAAGTACTCCATCCAACACAAAATATCTATGCAACATGTAGCAAATGGGAACTGTTCTTTTTATATAAGCTACTGAAACGAAAATAACCATTTAATAATGGAGATGGTAAATTTGGAAATCGAACATTAAATAAACAAACAACAACATTGAAGTTTTTCTTTGTCCTGTTTGAGCTTGGTAACAGACGTAGTAACATTACATAGGCTATAGCATAATGTGCTGCTTTATATGAAAAGTAAGTTAGATAAAGGTTCTTCAGAGAGACTCCTTAGGTTTTCAAGAGCAAAATTAGTATTTATCCATTAACATGTGCCTAAACCTTCCACAAGATGATTCCTTAAATCCCTTTTATGTGTTGTTATAGGTCTGCAGCAATCTTGTGCAACCTTTGAGTAACGTTAGATCTGACATGAGCTGAAGGAAAACCTATTTCTGAGATATAAAACCTCTTCTAAAAACAGTCGAGCTTTAGCTCTCTCAACAAACCCATGCGTATAATCAATAGGCGCTGCGTAAACTACAAATTAGCTGCTAATAAGACGGAACACGGGTTTATAATTACAGCCGCTGTCCGTTAAATGAATATTAACAGTGACTAATTACCGAGACGCTGCTCTCGCGCTGCAGAACTCCTGACACGAGCGCGCTCTGCGGGCGTGAGCTGAATGCGCGCGCCGTACCTGAGAGCGGAGGTCATGGCTAACCAAAGAAGGGCGATGGAGTTTGAACTTGTTTTTTATATATATATACAGAAATATTTCTATCGTAACTTAAAACATAGAAAGGGCACATTTTAAGGGTTCATGTTAGAGTGCTATTACTTAACCCCCAAATTCATGGAAACAAACGGTGTAGCCTAATCTGTTAATATGTAATAGTTTGCATGTAAATGCTTAGTTTATTTATTAATTTTATTAGCAATTAATAATTATGGCATGCATTATTTATAGCTACACACACACATATTAGCTAATTATATATACTGCACATCATTTATAATGAATTTTATACTTTTATATAATATTAGCTGTCTGTATTGATAAATATTTATTGTTTATCTGTAGTTTGTATAGCATGGAAAAAGATGTTACTCAAATTCATCTATTGGGAATGCAGGGAGGCAGGATACATTACTAATATATTTAGCCTAAATAAATAAATAAAATTGAACCCAATAGAAAGAATCACATCCAGGCCTGTACTCAAATTACACACACAGACTCGGAGTAATCGCATTTGTTCTCTCCACATGCAATCTATTCACTGGGGGAAATAGCGGAGTACAAATTGCTTCTTGTTAGAAGCAGAGCGAAGTCAATCAGATGGCCTTCCACTCATGTTTTTTTAAATCAGGGAGAATTTATGCGCTGACATTTTATAATTGATAGGAGGCCTGTTCAAAACTGAATGGGTAGATTGGGCACTGGCATGTTTTCAGAGGTATTTCTGCTAGCTGAAGAGCGTTAGCTGCATGGAAATGGAATAGATTGCATCGAATTCACATTAGATACAACCCTGAATGCCGAAGGGAGGAGTAAATATTGTCACTCTTTTTTTCTTTTAAATGAGAATAAATCATGTTTGTTATTTGATTCCATTATATCCATAATGGACCTGTTTACCTGTCGCTTTTGCCCCTTCCATCCATTTGTCAGAGGCAGGTAATATCTGCACTAAAATATTGATTCCCATCTATTGGAAAACACATTAACAACCAAATATTTTGAACCTGCAATAGTGTCTAGTGGCAGTTTACAAAGCATTTCCCCTATCAGAGATAATTTTAATATATTATTTTGTTTTGTTCATCACTAAAAAAATATCAATCATTGTGCTCTGAGCTACGAAAATGCGTTTCCATGGCAACAATAGCTTTTCTGGATAAAAGGGGCTGTCAGGGAGAATAGTTTCCTTTATAACTCTGTCATAATCATAAACATTAGTACAATACACTCTCTCTCTCTCACGCACGCACATCAGTGAAGCCCATTAAAGGCCACTATAAAAGAAGGAGGCCTAAAAGTAAAGGATGATAAAGAACCACACTCGCAAAGCGGAGGTTATTTTTACAGATTTTAAGGGGAGGGGAAGATGATAAATCTGAGTTGGGAGGCAGTAATAAGAGAGGATGGCAGGCAACACAACATTATCAGGCTGTTTGTGCTGTGTGGAAGTGCTGGAGGGGGAGGGCCGCTGAGGAGAGCCTTTACCCGCGCGACACCCTCTGATTGATAGTGGAATAAAGGTCGTTCCGTGTGATGAATGAATATTTCGATATAACCCAATCACGGTGCACAGGAAAACGAATGACTGGATGAGAACGAGATGAGCAGGTCCACTGAGGGCACGGCACGCAGGGCCAGCAGAGACACTAAATCACAAAATAACAGAATTGAACTTTATATGGCCATAAATGGGGGAGTATGTGGGGAGACGGGGTTGAAAATGCTACCTGGACACTCTCAGCTTTTCTGTCAATACTAAACCCATGAAGAAAGAGAAAGAGGCGGGGGGGGGAACACGAGAGACGGAGCCAAGAGTCTTTCTGCAAGACATTTAGAGGTCATGCTCGAGAGCGAACGTGGCAACTGTTGAGTTGTTCATAAAGTGGTTAACTTACAGCGAGACGCTCTGTTTGTGCACAAGGGTCAGTTTGATGGAATATCGGTCTCCCATTTGTCTGTGAGCCACAGATGGGTGAGCTGAAGATGAATGCTGCAGTCAGACAGCCAAAACGGCATTTCCGTCCTGATGTGCATGGAACTGTATTGATTAATATCACAGACAAAACTAACTAGCTACACAACAGTTACGCTCTCATGGGAAATGAAAAGCCTGCAAGGATGAGATAAATATCTGTGATTGCACATTAGATGACAAGTGAGTCACTGAATCATTCAGTTCTACTGATTTTTTTAAAACACAGCTGTGTCCAAAATAGCCCCCTATTCACCTTATTTTACAACATGGGAACTTTTTGTGAATGTGCAAGATTTTTAATCATTAGCCCTAACTAGAAGAATAGCAAAGTGCAATAAAACCATTTGACTTTGTTTTTGACTATTTGACTATTTTTTGACTTTCTCGCAATTCTGACTTTATAACTCACAATTCTGACTTTAGAACTTGTAATTTTGACTTTATATCTTGCAATTCTGACTTTATATTTCAGAATTCTGATAAAAAGTCCCAATAACCTTTTTTTTTTACTCAGTGGTGGAAACGGGCTTCCATATTTTCCATATTTAACATAATCCACTGAATAAGTGTGATTGGAAATGATCTGGTGCATTCGCATACTTGTTTTCACTAACAGAGTAATATAGGGAACAGTAAATAAGGGTATGAGGGAGCTTTTAACTATAGCATTATACATCAGGAACAAAACAAGTATAGGGAAGTCATTGAATTATTCACTTAACTGTGTTCATTTACAAACACCACTACATAAATGGTTTGATTCTAATGTGTCTAATATGCTAATGTGCATCTTAATATTGTTGTATAAAAGTAGCATCACACTCACAGCAGTTGGAATTTCTTCTGTAATGTGCCTTAAATGATCTGCATGTTATTGCAAGAATATCTGTGGCTCTGCAGCTATTTAGAAAGATTTCTGATTAATTGTTGAACAAGGCTTAATGGACTGTGATACATGTTAATTACCCTATAAAACATTAAATAAGCATTTTTGGAAAACATCAAAGTAGTCAATGGAAAATCGTCAATTAGCTAATCAAGTCTCTTTGCTTAATTAACAGAAAATGTCTGAGGCATCTTGCCCTTTTCTCAATTAAAAAGCTCCACATAAACATAGAAAACAAGAGGGCATTATTTGCTTGTCAAGTACTACTAATATTTCATAAGCTATCATAAAGCGGGTGACTAAGCCTGGGAGAGAGAGAGAGGGTAAGAGGGAAATTTTTTATTATTGCTTTGCCTTATTCATTTGTTTCTTTATCTTCTGGCTGTGGTGATATCAGAATGCCATAGAGAAGATATAGCAGGCAAAAGATAAAACTGACACGTCTCACTCCAGTTAACTCTGTTTCTCTCTCTGCCGACAGAAATGCTCATCTGCATGTCCAACAGGATCATCTCTTGCACTCAGATTAAAGTCTGAAAAGCTCAGACATATCTGCTCGCTTTTAGTCCTCTTTTCTTTTTGTGTCAGTTCGCTTTCTGACACGGTGCCATCTGTCTCACGGCATGAGTTTCTCAGCATTATCCAATTATCTAAGAGGTAAGGCATGTACTGCTCAGGTTACTACCTTGACAAAATCAATAAAAATTCATAATGTCTGATACTACTGTCTTCGGAGCAAACTGTGATCTTTGGTGAAGAGAAGAAAATAAAGACGATTGTGGTCCTGGAGAGCAAGGACAAATGACAATAAAGCAAAGCTGGACAATGAAGTGGAATTGGGTTCCGTGAATCAAAACAAATAAGGTTTGCTTTCACAGAGTATGCTGAAATTATTCAGTGTTATGAACACAATACACAGAGTACAGGAAGTAATGGACCATTACAAGAAGAGGAAATGTCCATTTACACAGAACAAATGATGGGAAAGGCCCAAGCACTGCTGGCCCTTGTTACACATATATTAAATAAAATAAAAATAAAGGTTAAAGATTACTGGGCAATTAGATTTACACTGACCATTATATATAACCAACACATATAAGAGATTGTCATTTAATGACTAAACTATTGTGCTATGCTACGGTGAAGTGGAAAACCGTATTTTTTCTCTATATATATCTGTCTGTCTTCTCTTTTTATTCTCTCTCTCTCTCTGGCGTGATTTTCTCTCTTCTCTCATCCTCCGCTTTATCTGCCTTAGGGAAATATTTCCACCTACACTGTAATTCTTACTGTTTCTCATTTATTTATTTATTTTATATTTATTTACTTTATTTATAACACATATCTAGCTGCTCAACTTTCTTTCTCAACCACGATCGTGCCTTAAAAAATGTCTACAAATATATGTTTTTAATAACACAAAATGCATAACTTGCATACAATTTACTATAGTATTATTGCTTTTCTATAAATAAATATAGCCTAATTTAAAATGTTCTCTCTATCAAATGGCATAAGGTTTTACTGACACCTAAGTTGGAGCTACAAAAGTATATGTATTAACCAGAGAGAAACCAGAGAGACATACGGAGCCGATATGTACAAATAAATGTGACACAAATCAAGTTACACAACACAAACTGCAATCTGACTGCACCACATGTCAGATCTCAGAAGTGACAATGGAAAGTAATGTTTATAGTACTAATGAATGAGAGATAATGTGCTAGAACATGGCAAAATCATCCAAGATTGCTATGTTAGAATATTTATAAAAACAAGCAGTTTTCAATTATTTAAAAAAATTAAAGAACGTTAACAAAACACTTGTGATACATAATTGATCCTAATTCATTAAAATGCCATGCTGCTTTTTGAAATATTCACACAGACTGCCATTGACGTCAGCTGCACCAGAAAAGTGCTTCCAGAATTAAAAAAAACTTGCAATTACCAAATATGACATCTGGAAAAAAAAAATACAAATTTTACAATACATGCACCCATTACAACTACACAGACTTCAAAAAGAAATGTTTACATAATGTTTTGATGTTGATAAAACTAACTTCATAAGTTCAAATCTTTCAGAAAGACCATCATTCTGTGATTGCTTCAGGGCATATATTTGATATTGACATATCCCAGCTGCCATAAGACATCTGCATGCATCCGATGCCATTCTGAATTAATTACAATTAATTTTACTGAGTGCAACCAGCTAATCAGGACTCCAAGTGCTCATACGTCTCAGAGAAATTGCACTAAAAATAAAGACACGCGTGCCAAGATCAGAGGGACTTCACCATCAAGATTCATCTAATGTGTCATTTAGAATCAAGAGCCCTCTATTTGGGATCATCAGGACTTCAACTAGAATTTCAAATGCTTTCGGATCTCAGTCTAGGAACTGGAATTCATACGGTAAAAGGCACGGAAAAAGGGCCCTAGAGGGATGAATTTTAATACAAATTTATATACTGGTGTGACTGAATGTTTAGGGTGAATTATATATAAACTACTGGTCAAAAGCACCCTTGCTTAATTAAAGTACTAATTTCTTAAAAGAAAAAGATAAATAAATAACCTTCTGACATAAAATTTTTAATGGTACTGAATACATAAAAAAAACCCAAAAAACAGTAATATCAGAATGAATTTCTGTAGAATCATGTTACACTCAAGAATGGAGTAAAGGCTGCAAACTAAAACAGAGGAAGTAATTGTATATTTGCAACTATATGTCATAACATCACTTTAATTTAATGTCAAATGACAAATCCAAAGAGGAGGTCAGAGGAAAGGTATGTGTATTCCCTTGTGTGTGGTTATGTCAGGGTGAAGGGTTCTCTCTGAGGTGCAGACTAGACTTCTGTCATCGGTAGATAAGAAGGGAAGAATGAAGTAAGCACTTGGGGTTTGAGGAAAAAAAAAGGGCATTAAAAAAACCCGACAGCAGTAAGGATGACCACATGCTGAGCATTACTAGCCACCAAACGGACAGCAGCAGCACCCCTTAGCAACTGTTTCATCTCCACTGTGACAGAACCACTGCTGCAGTGATAGCTCACTGACTTTATATCAGGCTGACCATAGACGTGACCTTCACTCTCCCGTTTAAGGGAGTCACACATCAGATCTTCCCCATCTTTCTCTTCAGTGCACACACACTGACAATCAAACAAATTCATAACCATTTTCCATTTTTACACACTGGTTATATACAGATGCACCTCACTTACAAAGCAATGCCACAGTTTTTTTGTCAATACATAAATAAATCCTAACAATAGAAATATGATTTTGGAAGCATGTTAGAAAGCATTTCTGAGTGCCATTGTAATAAGCTAATAAGTATAAATCAATTCGTAATGGTAATAACATTTAGAAAAGAAATACCATAGCATTACAACATATTTTTGGTACTATGCTATACCTTGGTATTTTGGTAGCACATAGAGTCATGATATTTTGTAATCATAAAAAAAATAAAATGGATTTATTTATTGCACATGGTACTACCATGTTATTTTGGACATGTAGTATGATAAATACCATGATGATACCACTGCATTACTTTTTAGTATGGTTAAAATTGTGGTATTTTCTGAGGTATATTCGTATTTACTACCATTTTGGACATGTAGTAGCATTGCAGTACCATAATATTTTTGGGAGTACCATTAAAAAACCATGATGGTACATGATTTTCAGTTCTACCATCTGATCACATCATTATACCATGATGCCGCCACTTACTTTTTTAATATGGGTAATGTTGTCCAAAGTGATTCTCAGTGAATGGAAAAGAGCAGCAATAACATTCTTCTAAACGTCTCCTTTTAAGATCCACGTAAGAAAGAAACTAATGTTTTAAACAACATCAAGATGATCAAATAATGTCAGAATTTTCATTATCCAGTGAGGATCCAGCAGTAAAACAATTTCCATCCTTGGTTTGCCGTGGCCTGGTGCTTCTTTGTTCTGATTGGACAGTTTTTGTGTGTGCTGCCGTATGAAACCATTTGGAGAAGTGTTCTGCTGACCCCACACATTAAGCACATTAAGCCTTTATGGGGGGATTATTACACGCCATTAGCTGGTGTATTGTGTATGAGATGATATAAGACCTTAAAGAGGACCCTCTGGCTGTGGTAAATGGTCATCCCTCTTTCTCTCTATCTCAACCTATCTATCTCTCTATCCGTCTATCTCTCGGGAGGGAGTGTAGCTGTGTAAAGGGCTAAATGGATCCACTCATGGTTCTGATGGTCTCTTGCTAACCAAAATGGATACGGGGTCCTGACCTTGACTTGGCCATCTATGTTCGCCTTGGGAACCTCCTAGCGCTAGAATGCGTGTGCGTGTAAATTCATAGGTGGAGAAAAAAATGGCCCAGCGAGGAAACTTGTCTGTTTTTGTACAGAGTGATTTTCTGAGTTTTGGAGTCTTTTTAGCACTTGTCACATCCTGTTACGGAAGATGTGAATAAGAATGTTGAGTGTGTCTTTTAGCTGATCCCACCTGATCTTCTTTCCCCCATCGCTCTGAACTCCTGACAGCAGCTACTATGGCTGTCTGTGTTTCCTTGAGCATGTATTATTTTTATTTAAAACAATGTCAATCCTCCCACACATACGGGTTATCATCTTCATTGTGGATGTTCCCAAACTTGGTGAGCTGCATGCATAAAAAATGTTTTTAAGGCAACTAAATGCATCCTTTGAAAACACAATCCCACAATGCATTGCGCCAAGCTCAGGGGGGAAAACCCAAGATGGCTAATGGTGATTAAAGAGAAAGGTATATTTCATTCAACAATGAAACGAATCAATATAGGATCATTGTTGTTATTGTTGACTAAAACTATAAGCTATTCGTTTTTTTGATACTTGAAATAAAATATTGTAGATGCAAAATGCAACTTAAAAGCTTAAACGAATGTTACTTGGGCAACTAACTAACTAAAAATTAAACAAGTAAAATGACTAAAACTCAAAAATAAAAAAGTATAAATAAATAAAATTAAAGTAAACAGAAATACAGTAAAACTTTACAATAATGTCCCATCTTTTAATGCTAGTGAATGCATTAATTGTTTTTTCCCCCTATTAATGTTAGTTAATAATTAATAATAATAAAAAACAACAACAACTACAACAACAATTGTTTCTTATTTGTATTTGCTCAAATCCATTAAAATAATATGTTTTAGATACAACTTTATTTTAATTAGTGCATATTATAATTAACATTAGCTAAGATTAATAAATGCTTTAGAAGTAATTTCCATTATTGGTTCAAGTTAATTAAAGTAGTAACCCCACTATAAAGTCTTACCAGAAATATTTAAAAGATAATTAAAAAAGTCAACATCACTAAAACTAAAAACTTCCAGATTCTCAAACTTCATACTTCAAAATATGAATAAATGCTATAACTGTATATAAATAATACTAAAATAACACTGATATACATAGTTCATCTTAATAAAAATTATTATATTACCCATGCAAATATGAATTCAACAATTCCAGTGCAGACACGTAGTGATACCTAGGATGAGAAAGAGAGAGAGAGGGGTTTTTGCAACACAAGAAAACCGCTTCTATTTGCTTTCAATTTGAGTTTGTGTGCGTGTAAAAATTCTTCTTTATTGTACATGATAATATAATTGCATATCTGAGGTATCTGAGGAGTTCGGGGCCCTCAAACGAACACTGAATTGCTCATTTTTCCTCAGTTTGTCACTTCCATGCGCTCTCACCGTCTCTTTCCCCTCGCCGCACATCCACAGCCTCACAATAACACAAACAAGCTCCATCTGCAATGTAGCACTGCCGTGTCTACCTGTTATTGATACGAGGGCCACATGATGGAGGAGGCTGTCTCTGCACCTGCCGTGACAGAGAAAGAGAGAGAGAGAGAGTACAGGCTGTGTGATCAATAGATGGCACTGTGGCTCTTTCTTTCATATGTTTAAGTGCATGTGTATGTGTGAAAGTGTGAGAGAGTATGCGTGTTTGTCAAGGCCTGAGCTGTACTTAATTACACTGAAGCAAAATCATCAAGATATAATGAAGCACAGGGGTTTAAACACAAGCACCTTACACACACACAGCCCTTGAAACTTGTGATACTCCTCCTCAAGCATCTCGTATAATTTCTCATCATCTAAATGACCGTTTTGATAAATCATAATAGAAACATTGCAATTAAAACAATTCTTAATGACACAGTATAAAAATCAATGAAACATATAAAAAACTGTTTAATGAAAGCATGCATATACTCTTAATGTCATTATCCTTAAAACAAGATATATTTATACCTCAAAATAAGAATTGCATTATTTTCAAAGAACACCATTGCATTAATCTTGACACATTTGAGTTTGTTTTCAATTAAATAATTAATAAATGCAATAACACATTGTCCTAGCTAAGGCATACATTACTATTTGATTGATTATTTCTATGGTTAGACGACAGACCGATAACCCTAATTAAACTTTGGTGTGTAACTCACTGCACAGAAGTGATACCCGAAATTATATGTTTTATTTTTTAAGGAGAGGTGTGCTATTTCTTTTCTCAGCAATCAGACTATTATTTTCACTTGGTAGGTGAAAACATGAGAGAGAGAGAGAGAGAGAGAGAGAGAGAAATCCCATAGATTTAGAATGTAAAGAAAGTAAAAATTATTTTAACATTTAAAAAGCGTTACATTTTTTTTTTTGCACATTTTGTAAATTTGCAACTACATTAATTAGTAAAATATTTTACCATATACAGTGAAAAACTAAATTTAACACTAAATTGTATACAGTTTTACTGTAAAATACTGTAAAATTTATGGCATTTGCAAGTAAAACTATAATTTACCTAATAATTCAGTCAAAAGGAAAGTAAATTCCACATAGTATATCATGTATATATAATTATAAAAAAAATTGGTTTCTTCTTTGTTAATCAGTAATGTACGTGTATACAGTGTTTTATGTTATCTTTTTTGTTATTTAGTTAAAATTCCTTCACAGAAATGGTAATAAATAAGTGGTTAGGTTATATGTAAAAAATATAAAGCAACCAATCAGTGTTTTTTTTGTGTGTAATTTTTAATGCCTTTTTAATGACTTGCTATATGTCTTTTATGGTTCCAGCTGCAATTTTAAACATAAATTAAACAGAACAATTCTTTTTAACAGTGTACCTTTTTTGTGCTTTTGGAAACTTTTATACACATTTGATTTTCATTGTAACATTATTCTTCAAAATTTCCTTTTTTTTCATTTTACAGAAGAGAGAAAAAAGTTGGGAATGACAAGAGGCTGGGTTGTTACTGACAGAATTTTCATTTTGGGAGAACTTTCCCTTTAACGTGTTCATGAATATTTGTGTGACGGAAAAACTGAATAGCTCGCCTGTCTCAAAGTCGGACAGAAACAGAATTTTGTGTCTTTCTCTGTCAGGTCTAGATGAGTCCAACAGCATCTCTGTGAGACAGCGAGACGCCGCGTTTATAGTGCCGTAACTGTCTAATGACCGGGCGACGGAGTGACAGATCAACACAGTCCCGGGCTTTGTTCAGCTTTATGGATTGACAGGGACACCCTGCGTGGATGAATTTTGTGTGTGTACGGCTCAGAGTGTAATGGCACCGCCGACGACTGGCTTAGGGCTGACATGCCAACACCTCCCACAGACACAACATGCTTACGGTTCATCTTGTCACCACGGGAGACCACATCTAATGGGTAAACAAACGCAGCCATTACCAGGTCAGAATCGGAGAGTAAATATATAAATGGCTGTGGAGAAAAGTCCAAACAAAAGCAAGTTTAGCTACATCAGACACCTAAGACCCGGTGTATATATCGCAAGTAATTAATTACAAATAGAAAAGGTCGCTCTGTGTGTGTTTGTGTGCGTAAAGAGCACTCGCTGAGTGACGGGGGAGACAGAGGGGGGAACTTTGCGCAGAATTCAATTTAGGTTACGATGCTGGGGAGACAATTAAGAGTGATGCACACAGGATGACAGAGGAAAGGAATAATTACACGAGAGCACAAGGGAGAGAGAGAGAGAGAAAGAAAGAAAGAAAGAAGTTGAAACATGGAAGGTGGGATGGACTCGTGTGGAGAGACAGAGGGAGATGCACTGATGTGTGACAGCCCCTTCTACAGGCCTGTCAGTATCACACACACACACACACACACACACACACACACATACACACCAAGTCAGACACCCATATTCTCAGGCATACAGATTGGAACAGTCATACAAGGCCCATTGGAGTAGGAAACCTTAGTGTTCATTCTGACTTTTAAAAACGTAATACTAACATTGATATAAAAGCATTATTTGTGCTGTGCTGACTCTAATATTATCTGTAATGCAAAACAGCCACCACAATCAACCCAAAACTTTCAAATGCTACTTGAAAGCAAAGATTCTGTAAGATGTAACCCAATCAGAGCCAAATTGTCTTTGAATTTCATAATCGGCATGCTTTATTTATTTATTTTTTTATAGAACAGCATTGTCAGACATGCCGTATGAAGCTAATCAGACGTTTATGGTTGCAAGCCTCAGACCAGACTGATGAAACCTAAATTAAGTCAGTTTAATTATAATATTTACCAACTCTGCTCTTTCTTCCAGAGGAAGAGGAATTTATTGCACACTTATTCTACTTTTGTTCTTATTCTAAATTCCAAATAATTCTGACTTCAAATAACAACTTCCCTACTTCCTGTGTTCCATCATACTACCATAAAGTTATTTTCCATTTTGATGTTGCTGATAGTAGGTTATTTGGGTAACACTTTATTTTGATGGTCCCTTTTGAACGATCTGTTGACAATGAGTAGCTTTGCACCTACATGTCAACTAACTCTCATTAGAATATTAGTACACTTATATATATATATATATATATGTCACATAACAATTAATATCTGCTAACTCTTTATTGTGATGGTCTCCCAAAAGATGCTCTACTGACTATAAGTAACTTTGCAAGTAC
>JAUMHE010000001.1:467052-482992 GCA_032359235.1 Enteromius mattozi | reverse complement strand
TACATGTGTGAAGTTACAGAAATATTACAGCTGTAGATACTATGTACCGGTGTGTACTTACACTGTGGTTACATACTGTACTACATACACATCTAGTTACTATGGAAGTACACAGGTATAGGAACACTTAATATAAAGTGGGTCCTTTTTTTTTTATTTAGTACTGTACTGAATAAGCTATTACACATTACAGAAGTTGACATATACTCCACAAAACAAAATAATAACTGCATTTATAAAAATTACAAAATTCAAAAATTTACATACCCTTGAATCTTAATACTATGGGTAATTTCCAGGATGATCCATGACATTTTTTTGTTTTGTTTTCTTTGATAGTTTTTTCACCAGTCTCTTATTGGTCCTGAGCAATTCAACTGCCTGCTGTTCTTCGGAAGAAACCTCCAGATCCTGCACATTCTTTGGTTTTCCAGCATCTTCTGTCTATTTGAACCCTTTCCAAAATTGACTGTATGATTTTGAGATCTATCTTTTCACAATGAGAGCATTTGACTACTATTACACAGCTATTAAACATGTGGAAACATTTTCTGATGCTCAAGAAGAAAAAAACAATGCATTAAGAACCAGAGGATGTAAACTTTTGAACAGGATGATGATGTGTAAATATTTCTTATTTTGTTTAACAATCTTTTTTTTTTTTTTTTTTTCATGATCCCTCTTATTTTGTTTAAATTTTTTACATTTTGCACATTCTGCAAGGGGTATATAAATGTACGAGCACAATTGTAGGCTATATCAAGATATTATGTTTGTGAACATAAAAGATAGAGACTTTTTGGCTGCAATGAGTGAAAAAAAGTGTAACGTTTTGCTTTTGGCTTACTGACATACAACTTCACTGCATCTGAACATTTTAAAGATTGCAAAATGTTTTAATCTCATGCTAATGTACCACCCACAGTTACCCATATTGGTTTAATTTCTCCTTATATAACACCAGAGACTGTGACCGTGCAAAAATATTTCAAGGTAAAAAGACTCAATCTCTCTCTTGGCTATTTTAGAAACAGAAAAATATCTCTTGTAAAATGTGTTATTTTCTTATAACAGTTTACATTTTACCATTCACAAACAAATATGGAGAACAAATTTGGGATTTTTTAAGACCGACATATGCATGACAGTCGATGGCAATAAATACTGCAGCATTCTAAGCTATTCAGTTGTAAGACATTAAATTACAAGATGTAGATTGCAGGGCGATTATGTATCATACAAAATGGATGCCAACCCAAGTTGCGTCACACCACACTACAGTAAATTGCAGCGGTGTCAACACTGACTAAAGCCTAATTGAATACTGAATATATATATATATATACTATCGTTACTCTTGCTCTGGCCCTATTATTTATTTTATTATTTAATTTGATTTTGCAATGCCACAGTTTTAAGTATGCCTCTCACTTCACCAAGTTGTATATTTTATTAGCTTAAATAATGAATCAATTAGAAAAATCTGCTTAGATCCTTACATCTAATATAACAAGCTCTCTTATATTAACTCTCTTGAAGAGGGAGTTAATAAATACTAAAACAAAGGAAAGAAGGGTGCAGACAGAAGACCACCATAGTTATCTAGGAAAGCAACTTTCGTGACCCAATTTGAAAGGGAGCCATGTCATTTCAAGGTAAGTTAATTTTCGCGAGCGGCTGTGTAATTAATTTTACAGGAAGACCTCACTTTTAGTGTCACGTTTTCTGAAAATAGCTTGACAGCGTCATGCACTAATTGCGTATCAGAAGTGCCTACCTCTCTATTTAACTTTATATTCAATTACACATTTCAGATTATGGAAGCAAAATAATTAAAGGCATCATTGTATCGTTTCATCTAAAGAATCATCCTCATCCTTGACCCTACGGCTGAGTTCTCCCTACTTCAACACAAATGAAGCGGCTCAGATAAGATCTACCTTGATATTCACCTTGAGCAGTCAATCAGCAGGAGAAGTTCAGAGGTTACCAGAGCATCACAAACAGAACAGGAGCCAATTACAACCCAGAGCCTCTCTGTTGACAAAAGAGCCCTCCAAACCGAGATGGAGTATAGATTTTTAATTTAAAACTGCAACATGGGGGTCAAAACACTCTCATTTCAATAGACAGAAAGGGAGGGGGCGAGAGAGAGAGTGTGCGGGAGTTAGGATATAGAGAAATTATGTTTCAATAGAAAATTTATGAGGACTAATATGCTCTGTTGTCGAGTTAAATATGCATACTCAAGTGAAAATATTCATACTGAAGTGATTCTGTACAGTAGGTTTTCTCTAAATGTTGCCTCTTGCACAATTAGCTATGTGTGTTTATTCTCACTTTGTTGTTTACTCTGATTATAGTTTACCTTTAAAAATGACAGTGTGAAATAACTGTAAACTAAAGAACCTTATATGTTCAGAGGGTTTGCTTCGGCATTGTGTTATGTTAAATAAAAGACATTTCTCACAGACTGCAGTAGTCGTGTCTATTTATTGCTGGGGTTCAGTTGCTCTTTCTCTTGCAGCATTAAAACATAAAAGACATTCTAAGACATAGCAAAGTGCACCCAACATCAATTACAGACCTTACATTAAAGTAAAAGTAACCATGTTTAGCAACCAAAATCCAAAATTGCTATATAAGATTTGTGAGCAATTTAGCAGAGCTGATAGAAACATCTATGGATAATCCAAATATGTAGTCACTTGCAAAGAAAGCTTGTACAATTAAAGTCTACAAGACATTTTTCATCAGACTCTTCCTCCTGGACACAGAGTTCAACTTTCAGCATTAAAAACACAATGTTTGCGTTCCAAAGCACTAAAAGACAATTATAATATTGTAGACTGAATCCAAAAGGCGATTTCAAAAATCTAACAGCAATTATGATTTAATGAAAATTTAGCAGCATGTTTGATTGCAAGATTCTTCCTAGGGTTCGGTATTTTTTCAGATTTTATCAATTAAATTAAAGTTAACGTTTTTGTCATGATTACATTTTTTAGAAATCACAAAATTTGGAATATAAATATTACCAAACATTAGAATTAAACACTTCTACAATGTGCCAATGATAACAGTAAAGAGAACAGAATGATCCAAATGCATGTCAGAATGTGTTAGGGTTAGACAAAGATGCGATGTGGGCAGTGGAATAAGAATAAAAAATGCAAGAAGATGAGAATTAAACGTCTGTTAACTTGAGCGCTGCGTTTAGTACACGATGCGCTGTAAGAGACATGAGCGCAACAGTATCATACAATTCATGGTCATTTTCCAAATCATCCTTATTCCCTTGTTAGCAGAGCTGTAGTCAAGTCCAGCTTTGTCGAGTCCAAGACCAGACTAGTCGAGTCTGAGTCAAGACCGAGTCCAAAGAGGTTCGAGTCCAAGTCAAGTCCAAAAGTTAAGACCGAGTCCAAACAAGAGAAAACAAAAAAAGGATCCTCTTCAAGACCACATACTTAACTATTGATAATGAATGTGATGCGAAAGACAGCATATTTCCTATTCTAAGAAAATCCTTTTGCATTGTATTATTTGTAATGATCAAGAAGCAGGGGTCTCTAAACTAGATCCTGGAGGACCTTTTTTATTTTTATGGTCAAATTTAATATACATAAATGTAAATTCTCAGGAAAAAAATCCATGTTTTATAATATTTAAAAATGAAGTGAAGCTTTATATTGAGGACATATTGCCCTCAAAGAAACAAAAAGCTGTACAAGCTTCTGTTGTACAACTTGTGCATTTTTCAATGTTTTCCTATGAAATTGTTTATATCTCCCCCTTACCATTTGAAATTTACATTTTTTTTGTATTTGTTGTATTTGAATTTTATTGAATGTATAATAATTACAACAACAAAAAAAAAAAAAACAGAATGGAGTGCTTCAGAGCATGTGCACATAAATGCATCATCACACTGTACAACAATAAGTATTTAATGATTGTAAAGGGTAAGTTTAGGGCTGGGGTAGGTGTAGACATTAATAAAACACAGGTAGAAAATTAAATTAGAAACCCCTTACTTTTCAGAACAGCAAGTGTACCGGGGGTCATGTGACAAGAACCAACCAATCAGCTTCATCCTTTCCCGTAACAACACTGAAAGCTCAGCCGAGATTGAGAAACAGCTGGTTTTGTTTTGAAGGAGAAAAAAAAGCATATTGCTGGACTCGGCCGAGACCAACGAGAACCCTCGGCAAGTCCAATGACCAAGTCTGAGACCAAGTCCAAGTCCAAGTGCAAACACCAACGAGTCTGAGACGATAGAAAAATGTCTCAAGACCGGACTCGAGTACTACAGCCCTGCTTGTTAGTGGAGACTTGAGTGAGCAGAGAATGTGCGTTTCATTATTTAGTCATTTGCAATGCACTAGTCAAAGGGAGCGATGTAAATTCTTCAGCTGGGATGTTCCTGCGTCAACAAAACCAATGCAGCACGATGGGCGTCAGCAGATGTCGCTGTTTTAATGTCATAAATGGCTTTTTATTGTTGTTAGCATAACTGTTGCAAATAAACATACATTTTAGATTTTAAAATGCTTTTAAAATATGCTAATATTTTCAAATTGACTAGTTAAAAATTGAGAATTGGTCAGAAAAAAAAAATTGTGAATTGTTTGCCATGTAACCAAGCCATAAATCTTCCTAGTGAAATGTTGTGTAATATGTGACTCCCAGTTGCCAATCAATCTTTTAATTTTCAAAGCACAACAACTTTATGATACCTAAAACAGTAATGCATCTCGAAAAAATAAATAAATAATCGTATTACTTTGTGTAGTGCGCCTGACACAGTGGTACCACACATGACGCGACTCTTTACGAAAAGACAACACATTGCACGCATACGTGTCTACATAAAACATTACACTATAATGTGAGATTTGTCTTTTTTGAAAGTGTGACTGAACAAAACCTTCTGAGAATTTTCTGGAACCTCTGTGTAGAAAAGGCTTTTGTTACCAAATGTCACTTTGATGACTGTAGCGCTGGTGTTTTGACAGAGATGAATTTAGAGAGGCAACTTCTTACCCTGCTGTTACTTCAGTTTTACATTCTTAGCATGTTAAATCTCTCTCCAAGATGTTCCACCTCTAAATTCATCGCCTTACTCAAAGTATTCGACACCAGAACGTCTTGGTTTTTTAAAAAATCACAACCATTCTTGCAACGGCGGGCTGTTTTGTGATAGGTTTTGGTCACGGTGGAGTGTGTGTGTGTCAGTGTGAGAGAATAAGACAGAGCAAAAGAGAGTGTGAAAGAGAGAGAGGTGAGAGTTTGACCTTTCTTGTTTGTGTGCATGTCTGTGGCTGATGTTGCCATCGAGGTGTTGCTAGGGGGCCATCTTGACAACTTCCTGTGATGGGCTGTAATCAGGCTGGCGGCCCTCCTCACACCTGATCTGAGTGTGTGTGGCCTGTCACCTAAATTTAGCTCGGTGACATGTGTGAAAGTCCACACATGCACAAACGCACACACTCTCATCACAAATGTATAATACCAGATAATACTAAACACACTAAATCTTCATCCGTTTACACTGACAGTCAAACACAAATGAAAACTCTGACAGGAAGGCCTAATAGACCAACAGACCTAATCCTGTTCAAATACACATGGCCTTATTTTAACCTAACATATCTAATGACCCAAAAACCAAACATGCTCTCACACACTCACACTCACGCACACATTAATTCAATGTGCAAGCGCTGGACAAACCACAGAGCTTGAGTACACACATAACCTCACTGAACATACACAGACTGTAATCCCTGTAAACATCGACAAGAGGATAGCTGTCACTTCCAAGCTATCAGCAGCTCACTATGAGACAAGGCAAGCCGGAGGTGCAATACACTCTCCTTCTAACCTTACTGTCAACATTTCAGCCTGCACACACATGCTTGCACTGAAGAAACGGGGGAAAAAATCAACCATATTCTGTCAACTGCTCAACCTGGTTCTGACTCATAGAAAAGCAGCAGCACACCTTTTCTTAA
The DNA here is from genome assembly GCA_032359235.1 of Enteromius mattozi. Taxonomy (NCBI): domain Eukaryota; kingdom Metazoa; phylum Chordata; class Actinopteri; order Cypriniformes; family Cyprinidae; genus Enteromius; species Enteromius mattozi. The sequence continues at coordinate 476,978 of JAUMHE010000001.1, read as the reverse complement.
AGAGATAGTTCACCCAAAAATGAAAAATCTGTCATTGTTTACTCGCTCTCAATGCGTATCAGAGGTATACATTTCCCCATCGAACATAGTATGGTAAAAAAATACACATTATCTGATCTGTGCGTGTGTTGCCTTTCACCTAAATTTAGCTCAGTGACGTGAAAACCCGTACATGCACACACACACACTCTCATCTCAACATAATTATTCATCTGTTCACATTTACAGTCACACACAAATGGAAACACACCTATATATGTATGAAAGTCAATGAATACTGTCAACTGTTTGGTCCAGCATTCTTTAAAATAGCTTCTTTTGTAATAAAAAGAAGAAAGAAACTCTTTGGAAGAGAATTGGTACAAGTGAAGGGTCTTAGGATTAATGGCTGAGATCTTGAGGCTTCTAAACGTTTCCACCTTACAATAATACAACTTGCAGTTGACCGCGGAATATATCTAGCAGGGATGAAATTTTATGAACTGGTTTGTGACAAAGCCAGAAAATTATATATATATATATATATGTTTTTTGTTTTCATTTTGCACAAATTATCAAAAACTCACTGCATATTGTTGCCACTTTTTAACCTTTTCTCAGCACTTATTTATTTTATTATTATTTTAACAGTACACAGTCTCAGTGTGTGACTACTCCATCTCCATAGTCTCATTGTGTCTGTATAGCCTCTGTGCATCACCCCACAATCTCTCTGTATAACTGCATTCCCTAGTGCTTTACCGCTCCGCTGATGATATCTCCGTTGGTTTCTGAGTGCCTATATGCATTTGGAATCATCTCACAAAGCTTGGCTGGTATTTTCGCTATTATCAGGAGGTCACGGACTAGGAAAGTAGCATTTGTTCAACATTAGGAAAATGTTTGTTTTCTGATGTTGGAATAAAAAGTGTTTGTGCAGCTTCTTGAACATCCCCCTTGACAAATGACTCATCCATCAAAGCGAGGTAAACTGATTTGTTCATTTGTGTTACTTCGCTGCCATGAGATCTTGATTGCTTCCCTGCATCATCTCTGCGCAGTTCTCACCACCGCCTACACGAAAAAATACTTTAAAATGTCAGGATGTTGAAATTCGAGTAAAAATGAAAGTGGCACAGCTAAATCTAGACACATCTGCAGCACCTGAGAATGAAAGAGTGGAGATTAAAGGCGAACTCGCGTTGTATCCGGTCAGCATTCCAAGCCTGCGCTTTTAAATCAAATTAATTCTGCTCTCATTTCTCTAACAAATTAAATAAGCACCTCCGGATTCCATAGTGCAGGTTTACTGCTAACTGTAGGCAAGAACATTTTCCCCTTGACATTATCCATATGATTGCGGTTCCCCAGGCCTCGAGTCAGCCCACGCTTTTACTGCTGCTCCAACCATGAGCCATCTGTGGAAAATTTGACTCAGTCCAATTGACCTGTTTGATTAATTGACTGTGTTCAATGAAAATCAATTTAATAAGACCATAATGACTGCAACAGCCCCAATGAATGATTATGATTATGGTAAGATATATCTTGCATGTGTCCGTATTTGCAGAGACTGCTTTTTTTCCCCTTCGTACAGAAGGCGATGGGATGTATTTCTAAGACAGCTTTCTTGTATATGATAATATGCGGTAGTAAAGGACCATTCACACAAAGGATGGAAAATACAATAAATATAAACTTTAGAAATTGTTCTGAATGTAAAATGATAGCCATGCCCTCACTACTAAGTATAATAACAGATGAACAATATTGTTGGAATCACTTTTTACACCATTTGATTTTCCCTAGTCGATGAATAAACAAATTTCAGCCAATCTGCGTTAAGGTGGGAGATGACAAAACTGTAGAGTGCTTAAAATAAACAGAATGATAATATGCATTGGTGTGGATGTTAATATAGTTATTGTGAACAGGCCTTGACTGGCTAACATCAGCTACAGAAAAGCAAAATAAAACCACAGCATGTAAAATTGTATTTATGTGCTCGATTTTAACTTCTCCCTCACAAAATCACTTACTATGTAGTGGACTCGTCAGTGAATACTCGATTAGACAGTAATACCTTTAGTAGTGAATGAGGCAAGCTTAAAAGCTGTTCATTTTCATTTCACTGCCACATATTTGGCCACTGCACAGACTAAAAATCCCGTGTTCACATTTTCAACGTGTCAAGACTGACTGTGATACTAAAGAAGCTGTAGCTTATTCTGTGCTAGTTGTACGAAGCCTTTTTAAATCAAATTTATTGTCTATCATCTTTTTGTGCCATGTGCTGCTGATTGGATCATCCATCGTCGACGCAGTTTACTTGGACACTTTGGCCTCACCCAATGCAAATGAGGAGAATACATAAACCAATCACTGTTGCTGCTCAGTGTAAGCATAATTCATATTTCCTGCACTACGGTATAATATCACAGAAAGAGATGGAAAGCCTGGTCTGCTTTGCTCTAAACATCAGCAGTGGGTTACTGCAGCTTAATTTATCTTATTTATCATTTTATATATTTATTTATGACTGATAAAGAAGGAATTAATCAACTAATGCAAAAAAAGGAGAATGAACACAGAACCTTTTAGCTGCTAATGCAGGACTTAAATTTCTTGACGGATGAACGGATAAAGATAAATCGCTTGGTTCATCTATCCACTGAGTTAGGATAAAAAAATTCTATTAATAAATAAATATAAAATAAGACCCCAATTGGAGTATATAGTCTATAGTCCAATAATGTCTTATTATTTTGATTGATGGAAGCAAGGGAGGCCAGAGCGGATGGGTCATTCCAACAGTATTTTCAGATCCACATCATATGCATCTTAATTTACTTTAATATGGAAATCCAACTAGATTTGTTTTATAACAATATCACAATTATACAAATATATTAGGAACTAATTGTAAATATTTTTATTACACTGACTGAGCAGTTGTCATATGGAGTGAAAAAACACTTATTTTATATAAAATAATTTTGTTTTATTATTACTACTTTATTTTTATATACTTTATTTTTCTTAATTATTTTAATTGGTAATCAAGTACACTTTTTGTTAGTGCAAATAAAATATGTTAAGTTAAATACGATAATATATATAAAAAAATATATATTCCCAAAATGCATTTAAATTTAAACATTTTAAAAATTGTTAAATTAAAGGTTTTTTGGAAACCCATAATTATTTTTCTACGGTATTGCTGTGAAAATCCCCTTTTGGAATCATTATTTTTAAGAGATAAAATGTTTTATTTACAAATCTATCATTTTAGATAGACACACACAGAAATATTTCCTTAAAATTACAACAGACCTTTAAAAGTTACAGAATTCAAACCATTTCTGTACCTGTTATACTGTAACAGAAATGAAACCCCTGCACTATTTCACAACTATAAAAATGTCACCAAACTACACTGTGCCTCTCTCCTCATTCCCGACTGTCGGCATTAATGGTGCAACTTGGAGCAGGCGGGAATGTTTAAATTGCTGGAGGCAGGAGAGAGAGAAGCGCTTTGAACATTGGCGTAGGGTAATTCTGTAACGGTAATCTGTGGAGCGCAGATAGCGCATTTCGGATATGAGTGGAATATGAGAGTGATGATATCTCGGCCAGGCAGGCTCTGCAGCGCCGCTGATTATTAGCACTGATATGAATGTTGTTTGATTAGGCAAATATGGATTGCAGATGGCATGCATATGATACGAAGAGGCGTCGACAACAACCGGTGTCTGGTCAGTGGAGTGACATGGTGGTCTGTGCCCAATCATCCAGAACTTATTTAATTTAGCCTTAGTCTTTTTCCCGTCTCACAGTGTCAACAAAGAGAAAATAGGCCCCGATACGCAATGGCATAAACAAATAATAATCGTCAAAGAACGATTTTGTACGTCAATAAAACCAAGCGTTTTGTTTCTTTGCACATGAAGTGTTTTCCCTCTCTAAACGCAGAGAGAGGGAGGAAAAACGGAACTAGATGGTGATACGCAGAGAGAAAGCATAACTCCAAATCTCGGAAGAGCTGTGAGCTGTGATTGAGGGTCAATAGCATAGCCACGGGCTGATTCAAATTCATGTTAGGGAAAAGCTTCATATTTTCATTTCTGCGGCACATTTGAGACAAATCGCTCAATACCTGAAAGACAAGGAAATTTAAGCAATGTGTTTTCCTCTCATTCCACAGCGGTAATTTCTCATTTGTAATCCATTTTTCTCCCACGGCTCCATGGTCTCTGGGAGCACATATGGGCTGCGGAAAAGGGAAGACGCAGGGAGATGCATCATTTGACTCGGAAAAACAACAATCTTTGAAGTGGGCCGCACACACAAAAAGAGTGTCGCTCTCATCTAATTGCAAATTCCAATTTTCTTGAAAAAGACGACCTCAAATATGTAAATCCTTGTTGAGGGTGCTTAGATGGATCAGATTATCTAGTCTTCCACTGCAAGTATGGAAGCCGGGCAGAGCGGCAAATCTTCTTTAAAAAGGCTTTGATACAAAAACAAGTCCCTGCATGGCGGTCCACATTATCATTCACAAATGGAGTGGCTGCGAGAAGACCCTTTCCAAAATATGGAACATTAATGCCCATTTGCATGTTCTACCATGATTAAAAATGAAAAACAGCTCTTACTATTGATTAAGGGACAATGTTAATTAAGATCACATTTAGTTAATAACTCTAGTATGTGTGGCTTGTCTCTGGCATGTTTGCTTGCTGGTCTCGTCTACGGCTTCCATTAAGGCTACGTTCCGTGACAGGCCTAACAACTTCACTTTAGTGTAAGTGCATTAGAGGCACAAAACCTCTTTTTGTAGTTGTTGTTGTTGTTGTTGTCAAAACTGTTAGATAAATTGATACCTAATATTAAATTAATCTACTATGTCACATTAATCTACACCCCAAAGGCCTGGAGCATCTCAGCAATTGAAATCATACAACAAATGAATACCAATTCAGTAGAATGTCTCTGAATATATGACTTTAGTTATAATGTTTAACTTAAGTCATAATTAGAGTCTATTGATTTGAAATTCACTGATATATATATATTTTTACATTTATCCTTGTCTTACAGTTTCCTCTATGAAAAACACAAATAAGCAAAAAAAAAAGAATTAGAATATTATACAGATGGTTGCCAACCAGAATGGACTACCGCCACCGCGGCGTCTGTAGAGTGCACTTGCAGCTGTTGACCGTCGAGTGGCGCTTTAACCATAAGTTATTGAGCAAACGCTTCAAAGCACATTTTAGCAAATAGCCGTCAACTTTGCCTTGCTGATGTGTTATATTTGACAGCAGTCAGCGGAAAATGAAAGAAAAAGAAACAAACAAACAAAAAAAAAAAAACTGTAGTTATATTCACAAATTACAATTTAGTAGGCTACTTATGAAGTTATTTGTGTTTCTTAGAACGAAAAAAAATGTAGTTTAGGTTACTTTGCATCAGAGCATTAAAAGTGGTAGCCTATTTTAGTAGGCCAGGAAACATACATGAATGTGCGAAATAAAAATATTCTCATTATTAATAGAAATAATAGTTTACTTGTTGCATTTTTTCTTTAGTTTTGTTAATTTATTATTTGTTTATAAATATATATTTCGCATATGGGCGTATTTAGGCTATTGTTTTTCTCTGTTGACACAAGCTCTGCACGTGAGTGATGTGAATCCTCACATTCTGATGTTTATGCAGCTTTTTGCTTGTAAAAACTTATGTGACAATTCTCTTTTTTAAGGATGATGTCATCACCCACAAAATGTTATTTCACCGTTTTGAAATTAATTTTCTAAGAAGTCATCTATATTACTTTTCTAAAGATTTAAGGGTGTTATATTATAATGTTGTTATTGTTTTTTGTTTATTGGTTATTTTATCTCTATTTAACAAAACAAAATTGTAGTCAGTTTGGAAACTTTGCGCCACCTGGCGGTAGTTTCATGAACGACTTTAACACGCGACTGAATTAAAGTTAAATCCGGGGCCCGCGGCGGCAGTACACGCGGCGGTAATAGTCGCATAATATTAGTTGCATAAAAAGTGCCCATCAATTGCATAATGTAATTTTTAAAGTTATTGTGTGAAAAAACAGCAAATTAATAATTCTAGTACCTTCAAAATAATAATAATAAAAAAAACTAGTGTTGTCTAATGATTAATCACACCAAAAATAAAGGTTTTTGTTTGCATATGTATGTGGGTACTGTGTGTATTTATTATGTATACATAAATACACACATGCATGTATATATTTCAGAAAAAATATGGAATGTTATACATATACACATACATATAGACATGCAAATACATGTACATATTTTTAAAATATATACTGTATGTGTGTGTATTTATATATACAGAAATGTACACAGAACACACATATTTTATGCAAACAAAAATTTTTATTTTTGATGTGATTAATGGTGATTAATCATTTGGCAGCACAAAAAAAAAAACAAAAAAACATTTAGTCCACAACTAGCTGAATGAATGAAAGAATTTTATTAAGATATAACTCAAAATTTGGTAAAAGAGTTGCAAACTTTACAACCTCCTGTTAAATGCAGATCCTTTCACTAACCAAAATGTAAAAAACAAACAAACAAAAAAAACCCCATTTAAACAGGCTCTATTTTGTACTGTATTTGTGCAAAGTTCCACCTTTCAATCTGTCTAACAAGAAACAAAACAAAAAAAAGAGGATCTGGACCTTATTCTTTGAAGAAGACCATTACTGTCTAGTGTTATGATATGATGCCCTGACGGGTTCAGAAAGCTCTCACACAAACACACACTCGCATTAATTAGGTCATAGATGGCTTACACCGAGAGGCACATGACCAAAGCAGTGAAGAAATTACCGAGGTGACTATTATCAAACGAAGCACGGCAGTAAAGGAGCTGCCTGCAGAGAAAAAGAGAGCACGAGCAAGGCTAATTTTTCCCACTTCTAAGTGTGGATGAAACAGTCAGTGCCTCCAGCATGGCCCTCGGTGACCCGTTCCAAACATCCACATTCCACACAGGTAATTTCCTGCTCTGTGTGAGTGAATGTGTGTGCAAAGAAAGACAAAGAAACAAAAGGGGAGAGCAAGATAGAAGAAGAGTCACAGCAGAGAGAAGACGACAGAGACATGGAGAGAGAAAGTCAGGCACGAAGACAGAGATCTAAGAAAAGCTTGGTGTTGAAATGTTCCCCCTTTGGCAAAGTGACAAGCCTGTAATCAATATCGCAGCATTACAGAGGCTGACCCCTGGAGGACTGTGTGTAGTTCTGAGAGGAACCTGACAGTGATGAGAGGAGATATTAGCTCTGATGTCACACGAACATGAAATTATAAATTCCTCATTGCGCTCGCTTCAGCCGAGCTCAAGCTGACAGACAGGTTCCATGCTGCTCTCACTCGCAGCTTCACAATAGAATGGCACTACACTCAATGGAATGAGATGGTTTTGCGCTTCCGCTACATGCTGGCAGCTCTCGACGGAGTGCTTTAAACTCGTAGCTCGGATGAAGACTCCATAGTGTAGCTAGAATCAGAGGAGCGTCACTCTTAAAGTAATAAAGATTTCACCTTAAAAGTCTGGCAGCAACCGGCCTGACTTACTTCCGAGAACTACATTAGACCTTTGAACAAATCATTCAGATTTTGAATTTACTGATACATTTGCACAAGAGACGACTCAAAGAATGATACCTTGACAAATCAGAAATGATTTCTCTCATGAATGTGCCAAGGATAGCAAGAGTGAATGTGCTATCAATGAATACTTATAGTTTTCTCTTTTTTTTGCCATTTACTAGAGTCATGGTATGTAAATGGTATTCCGGGGTACTTCAAAGAACACATTGTACTTTTTAAAAAGAGCAAGGAAAAAAAAGTCTGTAAGAAACACAGTAGTCAGTGTTGTTATTTAATAAAACTAAAATTATTAAAAACTTTTTCCAGTAATTAAAAAAGCTAAAGACAAAATAATAATGATAATAATAAATTATGCATGGGGCCTCGGCAGCTAACTCAAATAAGTACTAACATTTTTAAAACTAAAACTAAAATAAAGGTTAATAAAAACAACAACAACAAAAAAAAAAAAGACAAAGGCACACTAAATTACTAAAACTAATTAAAATGACACTAGTGATGTCTGCTTTATTAACAAATCATCCTTTCGAATGAATCCATGAATTGGACTATAAAAAGATGACAAATTATATGCAAATGAGCTTTTAAACAACGACTCTGTTCTTTATCGAAGGAAGTGATTTATTAAAATGGACTTTTAAACACTGAAGAATAAATCTCTAAATTTACGAGACAACTTTTGCCCTCTTCGGCTCTGTTCTAGTTGATCTGTGTAACGTACTGTAAATACAGCTGTTTTGATTCATTCTTATGCCTCTAGACGGCTTATTCCCCTTTTGGCATTCACTTTCTGACAAGATTTTCACCAAATGTTTTTTATAGGCATATGAGACACTCACTAGTCTGCAAGAGAGTCAGAGACAAAACACAGCTTTTGTTCTCAGGTTTGTAGATGTGTGAGGGCGATAGGAGGATGTCGAAACACTACGAGAGAGATCGCTGATTCAGCTATATGAATAATGCATAGATGTCATTATCAGCGGAGTTGATTCAAGAGCTTAGAGTATTTACTCATTCACTGGATTCAAGGCCAGTTATCGAAGCCTCTGTCTGTGTGTGCTTGTGTGTGTGTGTGTGTTAAAGATGAAGACAAACAGAGACTTCAGCTGATAATGAAATCACTGTGAGGCATAAACAGCACTAACACACAGACTGTTAACTCTTAAAAGTGATGAAATGGGGTATTGAGTGAGCAATTATGTGCATTAATTCATTTGTACGTTGACTCACTTTGCATTTACATTCTTTTTAGCTATCCGCATTCATCCCCACACTGTCGAAATTACTAAATATTCAGTCTGATTAAAAGAAGAGTAGCAGGGATAATTGTTATGCTCAACCTCACTATTATTAAACAAATGCATACACTACTGTTATTTTTTTTTCAATTAACATTCTAAAGTGATAGTAAAAACAGTATCATCTTCCACAAAAAAGTTAATAATAATAATAATAATATTGCTTTAAACATCAAATAAAAATAAGAAATATTTATTGATTGATGATCATGATTTCATTGATTTAAATGATTTTATAAAAAAAAAGAAAAAGCATTACAAATGATTTCTGAAAGATCATGTGGCACTGAGGACTATGAGAAATGGCTTCTAAAAAATTCAGCTTTACCATCACAAATGTGCATTATGATTTAAAATATGTCATACATTTTAGGTTATTATTAAGTTATTTTTAATTGTAAGGATATTTTATAATATCACTGATTTAATGTATTTTTGATCAAATAAATGCAGCCTTGGTGAGCATAAGACACTTAAAAAACCCTGTAAACATTACGATTATCCCAGCTGTACTTTAACTTTTTTTGATAGTGTACTTCTTGTTGCCGATTAGATAAAAAAAAAAAAAAACATTCAAAAAATTAAAAATTAATATATACAGTGGGTACGGAAAGTATTCAGACCCCCTTACATTTTTCACTCTTTGTTATATTGCATGATTTGCTAAAATCATTTGTTCATTTTTTTTCCTCAATGTACACACAGCACCCCATATTGAGAAAAAAACTGAATTGTTCACATTTTTGCAGATTTATTAAAAAAGAAAAACTGAAATTTCACATAGTCCTAAGTATTCAGTATTGTTCAGTATTTAGTAGAAGCACCCTTTCGATCTAACACAGCCATGAGCCTTTTTAGGAAAGATGCAAGTTTTGCACACCTGGATTTTCCTCCTTGCAGACCCTCTCCAGTTCTGTCAGGTTGGATGGTAAACGTTGGTGGACAGCCATTTTTAGGTCTCTCCAGAGATGCTCAATTG
>JAUMHE010000001.1:450110-466952 GCA_032359235.1 Enteromius mattozi | reverse complement strand
TTTAATCTAATAAATGCAGCCTTGATGAGCAGAAGAAACATCTTTAAAAACCATTAAATATCTTACTGTTCTAAAACGGTAGTGTATATATATATATATATATATATATATATATATATAGTTCATAAGATTTCAAATTTTAGTTTATATAAATCAAAATAAATCAAATTTAAATCTGTAATAATTGTATTATCAGTCAGTTTAAACACGGATAACGCACTCATGTCTAGAGTGCATCTGTTGCATTGATATCAACATTTTACATGAAAGTTTCCAATAACACTTTCTTATACAAATGTTGTGTAACATTACATAAAGTGGTAACACTTTATTTGAAGGAGTGTGCATAAGACTGACATGACACCTTAATAATCATGACATGACATATGTCATGAATATGAAGGAGGATTAATGCATGTTTATGACAACTGTTATTAAGTGTCATTCGCTCAGTTATGTCATTTTTAATGCAAAGATGACGTTGTTTGAGATGCCTTTGTTATGACAACTTGACATTACTTAGACAACATAAAATAAATTAAACAAATAAATAAAATAAATATTCTGTCATAAAATAATGACAGAATATTAACACTGAATGACACTTCATGACATTTTAATGACACATTCAATTTGTACCACTGTACTTGAGGTCAAGAAAAGTATGCACAACATAAAATAATTTGACATAATATTAACACTTGATGACATTTTAATGACAAATTCAATTTGTACCACTGTCATGACATGAGGAGCATCTCGCTGCAGTACACAAGATCCAGAGGGTGTGGTTCAATCCAGATCCAACTCCTCCCAACTTAAATATACCTAAACCTACCCATCTCCACCCCCTGATTCCTAAACCCACCCATCTCCACCCTCTAGATGTGGATCCAACCACGCCAATGTCAAGTTGTCAAGACAAAGGCATCTCAAACAATGTCATCTTTGTATTGCAAATGACATAAGTGCGAATGACACTTAATAACAGTTGTCATAAACATGCATAAACCCTCCTTCATATTCATGACGTATGTCATGTCATGATTATGAAGGTGTCATGTCAGTCTTATGCACACCCCTTCAAATAAAGTGTTACCCATAAAGTTTTTTTCAGAAGAGCAACTCAGAAGCAACACACTTCACCATTTCCCCACGTTTTCTCTATTGTGTGAATACGAGAAACCAAAGAGTGTTAACAGAACACAGATACCCACCACCCACAGACATAAACACAAATACACACTCGCACCCTATAAATTTGTATTCCCCACACTTGAAGTGTTAATTAATAAGAACATGACATGACTGCAGAATTTACTTGTTGATTTAATTAAGCAATGGTGTGAAAGTATTGGCTGTGGTATATGGCAGCTGTCTGGACATCTTTCTAGAGACAAAATCATTTGCATTGACTGAATACAAAATAATTTTCTGTGTGATGAGACCGCAAAGAAATCACAAAGGTAGGAAGTTAATAATAAATCAAGATTGTGCTTCTTTTGCTCTGCTGTCAGAATTTCTAGAACTGGCTATTGCCTTTGACACAGTGAATAGCAGTAAGCAAACCACTGGCCTTGGGGTGCTTCATGGCTCAGTGTTGGGACCACTTCATTTCCCAATATATGCAATTTTAGTACTGGGCGAAACATAAACGCATGTTAAGCATTAAGATTACTTTTTTTTAAACAACAAGAGATGTACCGTCTCACGTTAAATATGATTTTACTCCTATAATGGCAAAACTGAATTTTCAACTGCCATTAGGCTACTCCATTCTTCAGTGTAACATAATCTTTCTGAAATCCTGTCCTGTCCAGTCAAGTCCTGTCATCAGCTTTACCACAGAGTTACTCAGCAGGAAAACAGGAACCTCACACCACAGGTGATGCTCAGCAGAGAGGAAGCGAATTAAACTGACCCTGAGGTGAATTAACACCCCTGCTGCACACAGGAACCCATCTTAGCCTAAATGAATAGGGTGGTGCTCACTGGCTGCAGTATTCTTTCCTGATGATTAGTTATCGTCAGTGTTGCCGACACTTTTATGCAAAGCAATTTACTAATTGTAGGGAGCATGTTGAGGTTAACTGCCCTGCACTTACAATCATCACGTTTAAAGTGTGGTTTATGGTCAAAGGTATTAAGAAGAAGAATTCCGGATCAAGGTCGTACAGTCAAAGCAGCTTCCACCATGTGAGATTTCTGTATTCAAAGTTCAGAGTGCCCAACATTTACACCATACAATTACACTAACATGCATACTGAAATAGGTGATTGTGTGAGAACAGAGCCTGCTCACCACTTGCTGCAAAGAATAATAAAGTAAAATCAATGTTGAGCGAGTGTGTGTGAGGATAATAGCCGCTATGCTGCGGCCAGGCCGGCGTAGATGATTCCACATCGACTGGCTGCTCTCCAGATTACTAATCCTGAACAGCTGCCTGCTGTTAAATTATACACATCGACAGGTGTTAACCACACATACACACAAAACACAAGAACACACATTTATAAACATGCATATGTAGACCCACACACATGCATAAGTTAGGTTATTATATATTGATCTTTGTATGGAAGATTCAGTGGCCCGTGTCATATTATACGTGTGTATGAAGAAATCAGACAGCACTGATAACAACATTTGGGGGGCACGGCGTGTTTTATGTAAAGCCATAATCTTTCTACGAGCTAATTACTCAGGGTTATAGCTAATTACTAGGAGTTATGGCTGGGCAACCAGGGTAGAAATACACCCTTTCTGGGTTTGCAAAGACAACAAAATGAGGCTTTATTCATCAAGCTTATAATCAGAATGTTATTGCTATAAAACATGTTCTTTAATAAAGTAATTAATCAGATTTGTGCGGACAAAAAGTATTTGATTAGCACTGCTCCTGATGGACAAGCCATGAATCTTTTTATTGTTTTCATTATTTAATTTTTATGGCTGCAATACCTGCTCTGCTCAAAAGGGGGAGCTCTTAGTGAAAACAGCAGTGGCAGAGGTCCATGAAAAAATCACTGGTTAGGTTCTGTAGGGAGTTGATCGATTCAGTCAGCTTCATTTACAAAAAGTTCCAAGGGTAACGGTAAAAGATCCTTTTATAATGAAAGCTTATGACTGCGGATTTGCCAAAGGGTAAACATAATTACAACTAACACCAATAGATTTGCTGAATAAATAATGAATGAAAACAGAGAGTGTCAAAGCTTTTCCAAAATTTATGTTTTTAATGCAACATTATTGTAAAACTGTAACAGAAAGGTCTGCTGACAAAGAGAAAAATCCTTATAAGGTCCCAAGAAATTTTTCACAATCATGGATAAACCATGGAAAGAGAACCAATCTGGTAAGGGTTTTTCGGTGTTCACAATAATTATAACAGAGAACTGGACCACCAACAATAGTTTGTATACACTGTGAAATCTGTATTGATTAAAACATCCTTACACACACTCACACACACACACGCACACTCTCAAACACACATTAAACATTTTCAAGTATACAAACAAATCTTGGGTTAATTTTAGGTACATGCAGTGAAATACTGTATAAAAATAAACATTTGTATTGCTTTCTGTACAAACACATATATACAGATATATAAATACGGAGTAAAAAAAACATAAAAGGTGTTTACAATCACATTGTGTTCACTTTTGTACGAAAAGACCAAAAAGTCATACCAAGTAAACAATATTAACTGAAACGCTTCCACATGCGACTCAATCAAGGCTACAGCGCTGAACTCTCTCCCTTTCTCCTCCTTTAAATGATTAGTTCACTCTACGAATATAGAGCGAACGAAAAGAAAGAGACAGGGAAATGTTCTTTAACAGATTGTTGTTTAGCTCTGGCGTGCGTCCTGAAGCAATTTGTTAATTTCGGCAACCAGTTCGCTGGCGTCGACAACTTCGTGTCTCGTGTCGTTACGTTTTCCCTGCCGCTGGCTGAGCACACTCTCTAAGTCATCCTCTTCATAGTTCTCTGGGATCTCCTCCATTGCCGGCAGCCATTTTAAATGTGCCTGTGATGCCGCGTGATTGGTCGAGCTGTGTCCGCTCGTCACAGCACTGCCGGGATTTTGAAAGTGAGTATTGGCCGCCCATACAGCAACGCCCTGCGGGTAGGCGGTGTTTGTAGATGATGCCTTACCCGGCAGGAAGCCCTTTCTTATCTCCATGCCGATGGAGGAAGTTGGAGGGCCAGCACATCCTTCGAGCTCATTGACCTCAGCGTAAGAAGTTGGCAGGAGACGTTGGAAGACGTTGTTCATTTCTGACAGCAGCGAACCGCCGCATTCCTCCTCATTGTCCTTTCCGAAGGTAGAAAAGCTCTTCTTAGCTGAGTCGACTGACTGCTGGTCCTCCTCGAGGACCTGAGGCCTGCTCTCTTCTCCAGGGATGTACATATTCGCACGGTAATCCGAAGACGCCTGAGATGGCATCCAGCACTGGTCAGAGTGACCCAACACACGGCACTCCTCCGTACACAATTTCATGACTGCAAAGAGACAGACAGAAATTGAGTTTTAGGAGTAATGAAGAGCTAAATCAATCCAACTTGGAATGTAAACATGAGAACTATCATGCCATATCATATCACACGTGTGAGATTAAAGGTTCTAACAGGGTCTTTTCACATAACTACATTGTATGAAAGATCATTTTCATAATCAGAAGAACCCTTTTCCATAATAAAGAACCTTGTGTGCATTGAAAGGGCTTTGTGAATGTTAAAGTTTCTTCTGAAACCATGAATGCCAATGTAGAACATTTAGTGTGGCATTTCTGAAGAGATCTTTACAATATCTCAAAATTTCTGTTAATCAAAAGAGGTTTCTTCTTCCGAGATCACATTATCTACTATACTTCTCATCCACTGTCTAAATTGTATCTACTTTTATTGCTAGACATTTTAAGAGAAACCTCTGAGACAAATTTGATACAGTATGCTTAAATGAACCATAAATCTCCTGAGCTATGAAAGAGCAACTTCTGAGCAATTAAATTTTCTCTGAGCATGTGAAAAATGGCAGAAAGGAAAGTGAGGAAAACAAAGGGATGAAAGAGAATGGGAAAACGAAGAAGGATGATAAGGTTAGGAAGTTAGAGAAAGGATTTCAGAGGTGGGTGGGTGAGTTGGGGAGGGAGCTTGAGAAGCTGAGGAGATTGAGAGTTTGTCATTCTTCCATTCCAGTTTCTCTTGTGAAGGCTGACATCCTTTGTTAAGCTGGATTATTATTCATTACTTTGGCAAAGCCGCCTTATACGAATCAGATATGACTGAATTTGAATATTAGAGACAAAACAGCGAGGGAATAAAAACGTTGAGGACAAACTGGGATTGGGATGGAGGAAAAGCAACTGAGCGAAAATTACAATAAATTGCTTTGGTGAGGAAAGGGTGAAACTCTAATCGATGCACACAGGTTGCTTCTTTCTCTCCATGAAAGAGGAAGAGCAGGGCTGAAATAGCGGCCCTCTGGGGAGAGAAAAGAGAGTGTGTGCATGCGAAGGTGGGGGGGTTTAACTGCATTGTGAAAGCAATTATGGTGAATTTTCCTCAGTTCAGATTTTGAAAGCATAGGGCTGTCACTCAGGGAAGAGAATGAATACAGGGAAATAACACTCCAGTCCACGCCTCCACACATGCACATGCACATACACTGTCTTAAGCTACTGATAAAACAGACTGACACTGCAAAAGGTAGTGGTTACAAAAATAACACGATTTCAACCAAGAACCAGATCATTTAAAGGCTTTTTCCTTAGTTTTCTCACTCATTTTGAGTATAAAAGCATAGTGTAGGTCATTTAATTTACACCCGCACCTGTTCACAACATAATAAAAGTAAGTCACTGTAGACGGGGTGTTAAACGCCTTCATAAACGCAATGTGCTTTATATAATCAAGCTGATGAATGTCATAATTCAGGGTGATAAAAAGGTGAGAAACCACATGAGAGACCATTTGGACTTCATTTCTCACCTGGGTGGAGACGGTGGTGTCCGTCGCTGTGGAAGAGGTCTCCGAAGCCGTCGCCTAGCAACCGGTCAATGGGCGAATCACGGCCCATCTCGCAGTCGCTGTCGCCCGCATCACTGTCGCCACGCCCACTATCTTTTAGACTGAACTTATCCATGTCCTGGAGGGCGTACCTGCACACACATTCACACAAACACAGTTACAGGTTGATCATGATGCTATAGAGCATGCAGTACAAAATATAGACTAATTATTAAAAACGACGTGCAACAAGTTACATCAGTCACCAAACTACAAAGGTCTCCATTTAAAAGGATTTGCCAGAGAAATCAAACATACAGTGTGACACATTAAGAGTGGCATTATATGTTTGATTGCATTACACTTTAAAGTTAAAGTTTCCCAAATGCATCTCTGTACATTGCATACAGTCTATGAACATGCATATGCAAAGCAGGCAAGCATATGCCCCACCCATCAATTTAACTTGCACAGACGATGTATATTTTACTTAACCATAGTATAAACAGATATATTCAGTGATGTCTTTTTGGCACCATGCATTTATCTCACACCCAAAATGTCTTTAAAATATTTTGATTCACATCAGCAGAGGCGTGCAGGACAAAAAAAGTGCAACTATCTAAAGCTAGTATGTTTTTAAATCACCAAACTGACATTGAAATGCATCATTGTATGGAACAATGGTTTCAACAATATGCACGGAGTAAAATGACATGATCCAAGAACAAAACGCAGATGAGAGGAAAGAAAAAAAGCACAGAAAGCAAGCTATGACCTCATGTGAGGAGCAGTCCAATCAGGATCTGCGAACGTGGGTGACCACGGCAACAGGGAAGTTCTGTCCTATTCTACCACAAACATTTTAGAATACCTATCATCCAATCCGATCGAACCAGCAGCACACAACAGGTTGAGTATCACTACCCATCTACTCTACCATAGTATTTAGAGCACATCATGCCCAAATATGGAGTTGGAGCTGGGAGCGTAGTATTTGTTTGTTTGTAAGTTTACCTGTAGCTGCGAGAGTATTTGTTCCCTCTGAAGCTGGGCCGCGGCTGATACTGACCCTGATGGAGTATTGAGAGGAGCTGTGAGACTTGCTATAGCAAAAACAGATGACATAAATAAAAATAAATACTGATGGAGCACGACACTCATTCACACACGCACACACATGAATAACAAAATGAAAACTGTTAGTGTGAAAACAACACACGTGATGACGTGAATGTTATGAATGAAAAGATGAGTATAAACATGGACAGAGAATTCACAAGCTCTTTATGAAGATTAGCATCAATTACACTGTTTGAATATGCAAGTTTTCCTTTTACCTCCACAGGGGGCGTGGCATGTGTCATTTCCAGGGCGAAGTTCTCAGGGATGTGATTGGAGGAAATCGTGACCAAGCTGTTCAGTGATTGGCGGCTGTGTTGGCTCTGCCGGCTGCCCATGTGGGCCCGTTCAGGTCCGGGTGAGGAGGTTGGTGAGCGATGGTGTGTACGAATTGGGAGGGTCCCGTTGATGGTGGGCACCAGGGTGATGTCGCCCTTATGGATCTGCCGTGAGGGCTTTTTAGGGTGCTGTTGATAAGTAGACTCAGCCACCCTGCAGTTGTATGAGCGAGTGTCCTTTTTTTCACGTGAGCAGCGAAGGGCGAAGGCCACCATGATGAGAAGCAGAATGGCGCAGATCGCCCCAAGGGAGATGATAATGATCATGGACACGTCTAGAGGGCCGTCTCCGGTTCCTCCACCTATCAGATGGGGATTCATGTGGTTCTCAATGTTTTCATAAAGCGAAAGTCTCAGCAGGGCTCTGGCACTGAGGGGCTGAGCACCATGGTCCTGCACGAGTACGGTCAACTCCACGTGATCCTGTGGGATGTCCTGCATGCTGACGTTGGTCCGAATTTCACATGTTTTGGCATCCATGGCGAAGTAACCTGCCTCGTTGCCCCCTACTACAGAACATGACAGGTCACTGTTGACACCAGCATCACGGTCTATCGCGCGAACTACAGTTATAACGTCACCGATCTCTGTGTATTTGGATACTGGAACATCAGCAGTGTGGTTCCACAGCTGAGGCATCATGATGACTGGTCTGTTGTCGTTCTCATCCAAGACGGTTAACACAACAGTCACATTACTACACAGCGGAAGACTTCCAGAATCTCGGGCCTGGACCAGGAACGAGATCTGACTCACGTCTTCACGATCAAAAGTACGTAGCGCGTAAATGTCTCCATTAGAGGGGTCAATAGTTACATATGTGGAGATGGAGATCCCGTGGACTGTACTTTCAAGTATAGAGTAGCTCACTTGACCATTTGGGCCCAGGTCTGGATCTAAGGCCCTCACAGATGACAGATAAGCTCCTGGTGAGTTGTTCTCCGCGTTGGAAATCTCATACCTGCTCTTCTCAAACTTTGGTGGGTTGTCATTCTCATCCTGGACCTGCACAGTGAAGTGTTTAATAGTTGATAGACTTGGAGAGCCTTTATCTTCAGCTATAATGGTCAAGCTGTACTCTGACCTCTTTTCTCGGTCCAGACTGACATTGGTAAGGATCATGTAGTTCTTCTCATATGTCTTTTGCAGCCTGAAATGACCCTGGCCATGGAGGCGGCACTCCACCTCTCCATTCAACCCAGAGTCCAGGTCATCTACCCTCACCAGAGCCACAAATGTATCTACAGGAGCCGTTTCTGAAATATAAGCTATCTCCTCGTTCCCAGCAGACATCAAATTGATGCTAATGTCAGGTTTGTTGTCATTCACATCCACCACTTTTATTATGACTTTACAGTGTGCTGGCATTGAGTTGGGGCCCATGTCTTGAGCTTGAACATCTATGTCATACGAATTTGTGCTTTCAAAGTCAACTTTCCTCATTAGTGTCAAATGTCCATTATCAGAATTAATCTTAAAAGTCTCTAGAATTTTAGGTGACACATGACTGCTAAAAGAATATACAATTTTACCGTTGGTCCCTTCATCTGGGTCAGTGGCATTCAGATCAATAAGCAAACTGCCTAAAGGGGAATTTTCAAGCAAGTTGATCACATAAGATGGTTTCTCAAACACCGGATTGTTGTCGTTCGAGTCAGCTATGCTGATTTTCAGGAGCGTTGTTCCAAATTTTGGGGGAACGCCCCTGTCTGAGGCGGTGAGCTGGAGTTCATAGCTCGCTCTCACCTCTCTATCCAGCTCTTTAAGCACAACTAGCTCCGCGTATTTGGCGCCATCGGTTCTGGTTAGAATATCAATCATAAAGGAGTCAGATGGGGTCAGAGAGTATGTGTTCAGCGAGTTCTCTCCGACGTCTGGATCGGTGGCGCTGTCAAGGGGAATGCGCGTCCCCACAGCGGCGGTTTCGGAGATCTCTATGGGAATGACTGGGCGAGCGAACTGTGGTGCATTGTCGTTAATGTCCAAAATTTCCACCTCGATGTGGAACAGCTGTAGGTGCTCCGTGGGGAGGGTGAGGACATCAAATTCGATAGTGCAGTTGAGATTCTTCTCGCACAGTTTCTCGCGGTCAATTTTGGTCCTGATGCTGATCTCTCCATCCTGGTCGCGCACGGAGAGAAGAGACGCGCTGCCGCGCTGCATGGCTCTAAAGCGTAACGGAATCGAACTCGGAAGTTTGGACAACACATCAGCGACATCTTCTCGAAGTCTGGCGATTACTGTACCCACCTTCTGCTCTTCGTAAACTTGGTATTTCAGAGTTTTAGCCGAGACGTGTCGTGCCAATGTAACGAGCACAGCAAGTTTGAGTAAAGTGGCACAGAACACTGTGCCCTTGCTGGTATCCATGTTGGGTTCCGACAGGCACTGAAATAAACTCTCAAAATGATTGTCGCTTCCTTTGTTGAGCTGTCTCAATCCTTTACATGCGTTGTTATGGTCTCAAAAACATCTCCAAATCCGAAAGAAAAGCGTCTTCTCAAGAGGTTCCGACGTCAAAAACAGGTCTTGCAAAATGAACAGAGCGCAAGAGCTGAAAACAAGCAATGACATTAAAAGCAAAAGCGCATATCCCTCTGTCACTAAGGAGAAATCTGTTGCGCGTATCAAGAGACTGGAAGCGCAACCTCCGTCTGGAGAGCCTGTGCGCGCACGTATCTGTCTCCCGCTGTCTGAAGACACTCTTTGACTGACTAACCCAAAATAGCAAAGCCTCCTTTACAGCCAGGGCTTCAGACAAAACGCTTCTCCTAAATCAAGGGCTGCCCCCTTCTCTCTGCGACTGACCATTCAACACAGAGCCACTACAGATCCCAATTAAATGAAGGGGAGAAAGGAAGTGGATAACTCCGCCCTTTAGGGTCTTTCTCTCCCACTCTCTCTCCTCTCCCTCTCCTGAACGCGCTTTAACAAAGGATGAGAGAGCAGAATTTAAGAATAACTCAAGCTGAACTTTCCCTCTAGATGACTGTCAATCCCATTTATTCATATAATATTCACATCTGTTTTTTTTGGTTAAGCATTGTAGAAATTCTTATTGGCAGCTAGTGAAAAGATGAATTCATAATACGGCCTCATTTATGAATCTGAGTTGGTTAAGAACCGTTCCGTTAAAACATTTGTAAGTCGGTATTTTGTAAGCACTTAATCCAATGTATAATACAAATGTGAATATGTATAACATAAAGGGCTGTTGTGCTTGTGGGGTCCTGGGTTCAAGTCATGTCTTAGTCTTGTTCCATCTCATGCTCCCAGCCGTGACAGGGACACGTTTATTTCGTTATTTTCGTAAGTCCAGCACGTTTTATAAACTAATGCATTTCAATTGGATGCATCTTAGTTTAAAAAACGTGCTGGACTTAGGAAAATAACGAAATAAACGTGTCCCTGGCACGAATAAATAGATTAAATTAAATTACGTGACTAAATCACGAACTGCCGTGAGACATATATAAACATATATAAGAAATTAAATAATGAAAAAAAAACATTAAACAATAGTTTTTATTTTGTGTTTTATGTTATGTAGATGACAGGTTTGCATGAACACATCTTACAACTTCTACATTAATCTCACGTAAGTGGTACACATCTAATTTCATAACTGGATATAGACTACAGTATCTGACACTCTCTAACACCATTCATTTTGGAGGACTGGACTAATCATCGCATCAGCTGTCGAATATGCTTCAGTCGAAAACTGCTTAAGTGCCTTTTTTTTAAAAAATCCTTTTAATATGACCTGTTTTTCCCTTGTTTGGGTTTCAGTATTCTCACGCGCTACCGACTCCTCGTCTGCCGTATATATATATATAATCTTAAGCTGTGTGTCGAATCACTTGTTCTGATGAATGAGTGAAATACTCGTTCACGCGCACAAACAGCTCTGCTCACGTGAATAATACGGTTTTTACATCGCGTGCATGTCTTTTGGTGTGGGTCCAGCAAAATGTATTAACCTAACATCCATGTAAGCGCTTCAAAATGTGCACAGTCTGGACCGGGTCGTCTGGACCAGGTAATTTGCATTTGCGCATGGGTCACGGTTCCTCTTTGAGAGAAAGCTTTCTCCGAGTCTAAACTATAGAGGGAAATTAGTTCAGTTTGAAAGTGTAAAAACGGGGACAATTCAATTGCTCTATCACGCTCACGGGCAAACGGATGAATAAAATACGTTAAATGGCCTATTTCCTGACTCTCGCTCAAATTCCCATGGTGATATGTTAACCCGTGGAAATGTAGCCAACCGTATCAAACCCACAGAAGTTGGGCTTGGATTAATAAAAAGCCCTTTGGCGACAGATTTGACACAAATGCTGCTCCTCTTTTCCCAAGTCTGGAGTTCCATGCGCTTTAACAAACCAAGAGGGCCCATACTGAGACACTGGGGTATTCTAGCGACTGTTTGGGAAAGTGATTACCGGGAAATTTCAGCGTTACCAGAAGGCGCACGTTTGACCCCGCCACTTTCTTTTGTTTAGTTTATTCTTTTCATAAGACACCGTGTTTGCGAATCGTCTGCGTTTCGCCCGGCCAATTTTAGCAGGGCGACTTTAACCAGGTTTGATACGGCCGAGCGCTCTCTTTGGCTCCGAAGCCTTAATGCAATTACCTCTGCGCTAATCACATTGCCTGAACAAAGACGTCAAAGTCTTTGCTGAATTTCTGGGGTTCTGGAATGCCCGCGGTGTTGCATGAAAAATCACACAGTCTAAAAGAAGTGCGATAAGTAAAAACAGATGCACAAGCTAATGCACTTAGACACGGTTTGGCTTAAAAAAAGCACGAGAGACAAAAAAAAAACCAAAAAAAACGCTTCATCTGACAGAACCTATTTAAAACTCGCGAACAATATGCGATAATGAAACTAATACATTTAAGTGAAAACCAACTTGTGAGACAGGTGCAACGCTTACACAAAAAAGAATATGTATTAATGACTCAAATGGCATAATGAACAAGTCAACGAGCAAAGAACATCTGCATTTTTGCTGCTAGTACAACTTTACGACACCATACGGGGCCACTGCGTCTCAATCTCCCTGACAGAGGCGCATCCCTCGCTTGTGCCATAAAACCAGGCCACGGATTCAACTTTTGTCATTGATATTCTGTCCTTCCCCAGCCACACAATGGGCACAGCAGGTGGAACGCAGGCCAAATGATGTTGGCTTCCAAACTCGCGCGCGAACTTTGCTTTTAGTGTCGCTGGAATGCGCGTGAACGAGCGCGCGCTGCCGTTGTAAAGGCACGCGAGCATCTGTCGCCTCGTCTGTCTCATTATCCCTCATTCGATTAGCGCTTTCTCCTTTAAGGCGGGCTGCGTCTCGCTTTCTCAATAGACCCCCGGTCACAAAGGTCTCTGACAATGTACATTGTTATTCATACTAGGCCAAAGAGCAAACTTAGTCCTCTCCCCCCGGTTGGAACGGACTTTTACTGCTTTATGAGTCGTTGAGCGGGATAACAAGACTCAAGAGTCTGTTTGCTCGCGTGATGCATGTAGTCCGCGTTCTTAAAAACACCATATTGAGCTTCGTGTCGCGGTGAGGGGGACAAATTTATTGCTGTTCTTTAAATGTAGCCCACTATGGTAATCCAGCCCTGCTATAAAACCACAAGTTTGTGTATGTACCGGCTAATTTGTGGAAATGATATGACAGCTGCACTCGAGGGCCACCCTCAGCTACACTGTGTTGCTAATGTTGCCAGTGAGAGTTTATGCTTACGATGCAGAGAGAGCTTAATATTGTCCATTAATATTTGACTGAAATCAAAGTTTGCAGTTTGTATGAATGAAAAGCCTTGCGTACATATTTGAATGAGTTCCCAAGTCAAAAATCCTTAAGGACATCGATAAGGAGTCCTGCTGAAAAATCTATAATCATTTCTTGAATTAAACCTGAAGTAGCTATCCTAATATGATTAAACACTACCTGTATAATATGAAATATCCACAGGATTTTTTGTTCTATACCTACTGTGAAATCTTTATCCTCCACTTGTTTTAGATCAATCTCCTGCTGCTACTCAGTTAAAGAAATTATATCAGGAACTAAAGAATTCACTTTACCCCCACTTTATTATTATATTATAAATGTTTTATACATACAATAAAGCACAACCCTAAAGTGCTTTATTGGTGTTAAAAAAAATGGACATTTTATTCCATTAATAATTATAATAGTCCCACTGAGAACCATGTGTTCTACAATATTTTTTTCTTTTTTAATACTGTGCACTGCCAGAAAAAAAAGTAAACAAATAAATAAAATAATGGTAGGGTACACATTGTAACCGGGACAGATGCATTAAAACTACACCTTGAGGAATACTGTATGTAACCCTAAAAGTAGGCTACTACATCCCTTTAAGGGTAGAGGTTCAAATGTGTATCTTTTGAGGGTAGCATACTGTTTCAGTGACAAGCAGCCACTGTACCATTTGAAGATGTCTTATTTCTATGTTGGAATCTGTAAAGAAAATTCTTCTTAGGATTGAGTCCAAACTACATTCAATAAAAATTCCATTGAAACTCATTTAAGATTTTGATGCATGCTTCATTGCCAAGTATATTTTTTCTCTTTTCTTGGAGAAATCTCTTAATCCTGAAAAAAATTTTATTTTTATTTTTTTCAAACTAATAATCAATGTCATGTACCCCCCTAAAGCCATCCACACACTCTCTTACACTGGCAATGAGTAATACCAACCTCTCAGCCCCAGTTCAAGCACTGTCACCCAGGACAAATCACTCTGACACTGATGTCTGCTGAGGTGGCTTCTTCTGACGAGTGAGAGAATGAGAAAGAGAGAAGGAAAGAGAAATGAAACATAGACAGAAATACACTTTAAAAAACGCTGGGTTATTTTTTCAACCCAAATGCTGGGTTGAGACCGCTGGGTATGACCATTGGGTTGTTGTAACCCAATTTTGGGTTGAAAATGGGTCTTGATCCATAACCCAGCTGCTGGGTTGAGAACGTGGACGTTAAAGAGAGCACGCACGTCACGTTAACATTGGACGACACCACTGAGAGAAGCCGCCATTTTTTCATCGTCTCGAGATGGAAGGGAGTGAAATATGTTTATGGTAAGTAAAGTTTAAAAATATAAAGTCATGATTCATAGTTTGTGTCCGGGAGTATTTTGAGATTTCATGGAAGGCAGGAATAGTCTGAAAAGAGCTTATATTAAAAAATACGCCGACGCGGTTTTTGCCTCAGAAATTAACGGCCTTACTGAACGGCAGATAGACTTGACTCAGAATGACCCCAACCACCTTTTCCTTAACAAAAAAAAATGTTTCCCTTCATCTCAGTGGAATAAAATTTTGTGACTTTTCATCATTTTCCATCTATACTTGATTCGGTCTTTCTGAAGGTATGTATTTTTTTTTTTATAAATAGGGTCTTCGGGGTCAATATGACCCCAATTGAAAATGAATGGGAAATGCAAAAAAAAGCTCTTTTTTTTCATTCATCAAAAAAAAAAAAACACACAGACACACACACATACACACATTTACACACACACAAACACACACATGTCTGGTTTGCTATCCTAATGGGGACTCACATACTCTTACATAGGTATGTTTGCCACAGACAGCACTTTTTAGACACAGACACACTTATACACACTCTCTCTCTCTCTCTCTCTCTCTCTCTTTCTCTCTCTCACACACACACACACACTCTCTCACACACACACATTTGTTTTTAATGTCTTTTTTAATGGTAATATATAAAAAAATTCACAGTAGTTGTGATATGATCAGTTGGTCATTACCAGTAAAATGAATGGGTCTCTATGGGCCCCCTATTGGTCAAAACAAATTATTAGCTAAACTGTAACCCCCATAGGTTTATCTCTAACCAACAGATGAACCAACACCTAGGTCAACATCCAGAAACAACTTAAATAAAATTTAGGCCATCATTTAAGTGATTTTTCTATAAAAAAATTAATATTTTACATGCAAACTAAAAACTTAGTTGAGGAATTTCGTGGTAAATAGGTTCCAAAATACTTAATATCACCGAAAACACAGCATTAATGTATAGATGAGAAGTAAACAAAAAAAATGATATATTATTTGTATCATTAAAAATGTATTTATTTTTCATAATTACATTGAAGATCCAAGACCCTACGTGTAAACAGGAAATATGGGACTTATGAGGGTTAATATAACAACCGGGAGTGCCTTATATCATATTTACATACGATTTTACAATATTTGCACTTGTTGAGGTGTTAATAGATGGTTATTGAAACATTTACATATAAATTTGTTATCTAATTTTTCGCGGTTAAACTGATAGGAAACGGCCCTATGTAATAAAGACTAGCATAATTATTTTAAGGCTGATGAAGTGATAATTGTTAAAAGTAATGTTTTGCATGTAATATTTCAGACCTGTTGAGCTTGTGTCTTAATGTCCTTGCTGGGAGTTCAGGACACAGAGGCCGGCTGCGTGTGTGAGGACGGAGGAGATTCTCTTACCTTCTTCAGAAGAGAGGGAAACACGGTTCAGGCAAGTAAACGTCATAATTCCATCATGTTGTTGTTGTTAATATTACTTTTAGTAAGAGTAAAATAATGTTTGTTTTTGTTTATTTTTCTCCTGCCTTTTTACTTCACATTTTGATGCAACAACAGTATGATTACGTGTTCATATTTTATGTAAACCATTGATGTTAGTTTTTTTCATTTTAGAACTCAAACAATCTTTGGAATTAAGGACACAGAAGCCTGCTTGTGTGAAAAATAGTTCAAGGCAAGTAGACTTCATATATATTCCATGCCATATATCTATATATATATTTGATATAGGAATATTTGTTTTTGTAGATTTTGAAAGCCATAGATACGGCAGAGCATCATTCTTTTGAGACTGATGCAAATTATTTTTTAGAAAGTAAATGTGTCTCTTGTCTCCTGCCCATTTACTTCACATTTTTGATACAACAACAGTGTGATTACGTCTTCATATGTACGTGTTTATGTAAACCATTTTTGCCTGTGTTCTTTTATTGCAGAACTCAAACCAACTTTTGGACCATCATTCTTGGTCTTCCTTTCTTAAAGGAATTGTTCACAAAAAATAATTTACTTGCCCTCATGTCATTCCAAACCTATAAGAATTTTGTCTGTCTTTAGAACACATACAATTTAATTTTTTCTCTTAAATTTTTGTTAATCCATTGAGAGTCTAGATAATCCAGATTTTCATGTTTCAAAAATAGTTATTGTAGAAGTAATCCATGCCAATATTTATATATAAATACTTAATATAAATAATTATAAATGAATATATAAATAATCTTAAATTA